>BSAI01000122.1:673811-773815 GCA_036245035.1 Adrianichthys oophorus | reverse complement strand
GGTTCCACAAAGTATTGACTCAGGGGGCTGAATACTTTTACACACTGCAAAAGTTCTGTTTTTATTTGTAAAAAACAATTGAACTCTTGTATAATTTTCTTTCCATTTCACACGTGTGTGCTGCTTTGTGTTGATCTTTGACATAAAATTCAAATAAAATACATTTTTGTTTGTGGTCATTATGTGAGAAAATGTGGAGAAGTTCAAGGGGTGTGAATACTTTTGCAAGTCACTGTAGTTGCTGGTCATCTACAATGGAGTGAAGCTCGGAAAATATACAACAATGTTGGTTTTATAACTTTAAAAAGTCATGCTAAAACAAGTCATTGCTCACATTTCAATGTAAACGTTTGCGCTTCAGAGCACACTCACGTGAAGAAATGATTTTCTCCTCCATGGTATAGCACAGCGCGGGTCACCCTACCGGTGGAGGGATACAGAACTAGAAATCCCTTTGTCCTACACTCAAAAAATATATTTTCGGACACCCTTACCCCTTCAAATGCCCCTTCAATTGAAGGGTAGGGAGAAGACGGAGAAGTAGGGTCAGAATTAGGATTCGGCCTAAGTTTGAAAAAAAAAAAAAAGATTAAAAAAATTCTCTTTAAAGAAATCAGTATTCACTTCTGATACAAAAAGCAGAGAAACTTATTATATCTTGATTCAAATCGCGTTGAATCAGAAGCCGGATGCTAGAAAAGCTGGGGCTTTGTCTTTGGGTGTCGGCCTCCTGGGCCCGGCGGCCCCCTCCCCACGCAGGGAGAGGGATCCCTCAGTCCTCTGGCAAGTCCATGAGCGGGGGATCATATTCCATCTGAGCCTGGAGGGTGTCTGTGTCCTTGTGGTGCGGGTTCTGGTCCTTACCCTCGGGTGCCGGGCCCCTTCTAAGTCACAACATAGGAGAGCCTGGTCAGGCTATGTACTCCTTCGGGGACCCCCACTTCTCTTGGTCATCCCTCCTCTAGGTGGGGGTAGCTGACCCCCGCTGTGCTCTCTTCTGGATCTCCGCAATTGCCTGGAGCTTCGGTGCGGGTCTCCCTTGGGGGGCCCTGGCTCGTACCCGGGGCTGGGGTGGGGAATGCTCAGAACTCCTGGGTGGTGGTGGGCGGCTTGTCTGGTGTGGTGGGGCTCTCGGGGGTGGGTCCCCGAGCTGGGCCGCCTGGCGCCGTGGGAGGGCTGCTCTCCTGGCTGGGCTGGGCCTTGCGCTCTGCGCTTCCGTACCTCACTGCGCTCGGGTGTTGGGGGCCCATGTGGTGGTCCTGCGGGCCCTGGTCTGGGTGCTTGGCCGGGCTGCCTGGCGGGCGGATCTCCTCCGTTGACCCCACAGTATGGGTGCGGGGGCGGGCCCTGGTCGGCGCTGTGGCCTCGGCGGGGGTCTTGGTGCGGGGATGTCTGGGAGCTCTCCCTCCTTTTTTTTTTTCTTTTCATTCCTTCATCCACTTCAGCTTAACATAACATTCACCTGAGCACAGGCGTCGGCTCACCTTTGCACCTTCAAATGGTGTGCGTGTCAGAAGGTAGTGCTTTGCATGTGTTGGTTGGTATGCACAAGTGTGTGTGTGAACTGGATGTGGACAAGTTTGCAAACACTCTTGGAGCCGGCAAGTATGTTTGTGGCAGCTGAGTGTGTGGACAGGCCCCGCCCATTTTAGACCAACATTCACTATTTTAATGGGTATAGGCTCCAACATTTTGTTGCCTGTAGATTCGCAACTCTACTTTCCCTTTCCATTAGTCATCCTCTAAAATCTATTATCTACCCCCCCTTTCTTTTTCCGTCCAATCCAACAAAAAGAACACAAACAAAATTAATATTAATAAAGTTTGGTTTAAATTACAAAAGGGGCTTATACCAACATACAATTTGTGTTCCCAATGATTTATAACCCCCGATTGTAAGAGTAAAATCTGTCTAATGCAAGAGGCTTTCAGCTCATATCTGTCTGCTCAGCTGTTGGACAGGACAAGTTAAAAAAAAAATAAATAAATAAAATAATAAAAATAAATAAATAAAAAATGTCCCCCTGCTTACCTGTGAGGCATCGAGTGTCAGTCTCCGCTCTCAATGGACGACCCCTGGGGTCAGGCCAGATTCAGTTCCTGACTCACGACACGACTGACTTACACTCGTTGCACCACCAAAAAGCTCTTCATTTCTTCTCCATCGAGGGCCCAGGCTTGGATACCATAAATGAGTCAAAAAAACAGTCATGGAATGTCTGGGATGAAGTCAAGAGTTGAGGTAAAGACATGGGTTTGCAAATAGGAAGCCTCACATGAACATGATGAAAGAGGCTGAACCGTGAAAGCCAAAAAAATCTGGCAGCAAGCATGCAATGGTATGAACACTGTCTGGCATGGTGTGTGAAATGAGCTGCATTGCATAATTGAGGAAAAACTAAAAGCAAAAAAAAAAAAAAGATCAGAAAGAAAAAAAAGTGACCTTCATCAGATGCCATTGTTCTTCTTATTACTCACTTACTACCCCACTTTTCTGTCTTTAACTTCCTTTTTGAATGAGTTTAAAATTTAGATTTTTCCACACATAGTTTAACTGTGGAATTCGCATGACACCTTTTTTATCATGGAAAAATAATGAACCATTTCTTAATGTGAACAGTATGATACGGGAAAGCCCTGACTTCTGTCCATTCAATTGGACAGATTGAAACTCCTGTCTTTCCATTCCAGCTCATTCTGCTCATTGCAGATTAACACAGTTCAGCATCAGTGGTCACTTATTTTTTATGTTGAGACCCCAGATGTGGGATTGGTGTCAAACCTTGAACTGGAAACCCTGTTGTTCTATACTCCAGTCAAGAGGAGACACAGTGTGCTTGCAAACACCAGGAAAACCAAGATCCTTTAAACTAGTGGTCCCCAACCTTTTTGTGGTCCCAACCCGTGAGGATTTTTCTGCGACACCTTGAAAAAGAACATGTACTTTAATCCTAATAAACGGTTCTGGTAATAATTTTGAACATCATTTCACTCAGTCATCTGATGTGTGCATTTTGGAGGATTGATAAAAACATAAACATAGAGAACCATATTCATAAACATGAGGCCTCTTAATGTAGTGTGGTGTCAGGAGTGGTTAAAAATGAGTTTACTTTATTATAAGATCATCTCATTAAAAAAAAAAAACTAATACAGTAAGAAAATGTAACCAAAAAAATCTTTTATTTACACTCAAGAAACAAATCAGACTACTTTGAAGCTCCACGCAAAAGCTTCTGGTGAAACATTTCAACACAACAAGACTGACTGCTCCCCCTCCACTATGTGAATACTAGTTTGTAAATACATTGATTTTTCTCTGCACTGCCATGATTTCTTTGTTACAGTTGAAAAGCATACAGGTGCAGCTTACAAAAAGGAGAGTGCAGCCTCTTTAATGGTCCAATAATGATGCAGCACAAGAGGATATGCTTTAAAGACCTACTCCAGTGAAAATCACGTTTGTTTTTAATTGTAGCATTGTTCTCATAAAACAAGATCTATATAAAATAAGATTAATACTCATTTTGAGTATTTTTTGTTACGACCCGGTGTGTCTAGGGGATAGGTGGAGCGTAACAAAAAAAAACAAAAAAAAAAAACAGCACCTATCTAATCAAAGAAATCTTAAGTGCAAAAAACAAACAAAAAAAAAAAAATTACAAATGCTGACCTCCCTCAGCTAACAGAAACAGGAAAAAAGACATATGAAAGACAATGGCAGTTCACCCCTACATATTCACTTATCAAAAAGATACACAAGAACACAAGGTGAACCTCTGCACAAAACTCAACACAAAACCACAATAAGGCACCGTATCTAATCACAGATCAGAATCAGGGAGAAAAATAAATAAGAGACACGAGCCAAGCTGGCCTGCAGCCATGCTGCATCAGCACTCCCTTCTCACAGGCTGGAGGTCCACACAGTCATTTAAAGGCTGCCTCATCAGCTTTGGTCCAATAGGAGCCCGCCTTCAGCACCACACCTGAAACTGATCTGACAGACAGCCAAAGATCCCCAAGACGAACAGAGGTCTCACTCTTGCACAAAAATAATTACACAAGACATAAAGAAAAGAAAACCAAATATGGCTGGGGCTGTAACATTTTTAATTAAAATCGGGTTGGGTCAGAAAACTTGATGCTTGAAAAAATCTCAGACCAATGATACAGTTACTGAAACGGGCGTGCCAAAGTCTCTTATTACTCCGCTCCTACTCCCCCTGCGTGCATTCATTATTCTCAAAACTGGATTGATTAAATATTGCTCACCATTATTTTTGTGCTGCTAGTCATAGCTTGGGGCTATAAGCTCAAGCGTGAGCATGCAAACGGAGGGGACAGGGTTTCTCTGAGCCAACAGTCCCGCCCACAAAACAGAATTGTATATCTATTGAGCTACTGGAGCTGGGCTTGAAATATGTCGTAAAATGCGGGAAGTCTTTCTGAATTTGGCCAAAAAAAAACTGCACAGTCATAGTTAAAATACAACTTGTAATGATTTTACAAAACAAAAAAATGGTTGGAGTGGAACTTTAACATACTTAAAAAAAAAAAGCAAAGACTTTGGAGGGAGAACAGCAGAGTGGAAGGTCAATAGAAATGAAAGGATAAAAAATAATGGATTTCAAAAAGTTGTATTATTGTTATTAATACTCATATTGAAACTGTGTGCTGTTACTAATGCTGTCTTGCAATCATTTTTTGCGTGACTAACCATGACCTGTAATTATTAATCTAATAAGTCTTTCAGGAAAAGGGTCAGAATACAACAAAAAAGTGACTTTATGAAGTTTTTCTATTATAACAAATTACAACCTTAACTTTTACATCACCAAGGGGTGTAACCACAAGTAGCTATTTGAGCTGTTGCCTTTTTATCAGCTGGAACCAGTCTGGTCATTCTCCTCTGACATCAAATAGGTATTTCGGTCATAGAACTGCGGTTCACTCAATATTTTCTCTTTTTCTGACCATTCTCTGCAAACCCTGGAGATGGTTTTTGGTGAAAATCCCAGTAGATCAGCAGTTTCTGAAATACTCAGACCAGGCCGTCTGGTACCAACAGCCATGCCACTTCCTTGTGTTTAGCTTCAGAAGCTTTTTAAAGAACAACTTGAAGAAGTAGTCATGTTACGCCTTTGCAAGGGTTTTCCAAACCTTTTAACATTCATGCTAAGATGACCTCGAAAATAATCTGACTGCATCTGACAGTACCCGTCGACCGTCTTAGTTGCAGCTCCCTGCAAAGGCTGCCTAACCAAATCTAACTAATGAGAAGAAACAAAGTCCACAACTACCAAGGTCCAACTCCAAACTAAAGACAGCCAAACCAGCACAGCAGCCATTCGGGCTCTACTCCTGCCCAGCTTCCTGCCTGAGCCTAAATACCTGGCAAGTGCTGATCAAGATCATGGGCCTCACCTTCCAGGTGAGAAGAATGAAAGAGCACAGCAGCAGCAAGACATAACAAGACCAGTGCTCCAGTCTCACACATCACTTGGTTACGTTTAACCACTAAATTAGGCATCACAATTCATTCTGTGTGAACAGAAAGAGGAAAGAGAAGGTCTAAGCACATTGGGCTCATTATTTGTTTGGTTGTTTACTGTGTCTGAAAATGCCTAATTGGGAAGCTGAGTTTTGGTGGCTATATCTCCTCCCAGCTGAGAGAGCAGCCAGCCACAGCTCTGTTCACTGGCTCGCTAAATCAATCACACGTACCCTCGCCATGTCTTGTCAGAGGACTCGCCAGGAGTTCATTCAGCTGTGACTCAGTCAACAGTGAGATGCTTTTAGACACAAACACTGCTCGAGTTTTGTTTTGGGTTTTTTTGTATATTTTGGAGTTGATAGCTATTATTACATTGTTATTCTTCTCGTTTTTTTATTCACACTTTTTAAAAAGGATGTTATAATTTATTATTTTGTGTCTTTATCTTTGCCTTTCAGCTACCCCCTTTAGGGGTCGCCATAGTGAATGGTCTGCCTCCATCTAATCCTACTCTCTCCTCCCTCTAACCACCCTCATCCTCCCTCACTGCATACACGAACCTCCCCTATGCCACTTTCCAGGTATGTCCAAACTCATCATCTTTCCTCCAACTTCACTGTAACTCATTCGCTTCATTCCTCTGTAGTTTCTCTGCACGCCTCCCTTCTTCTTAAAAATGGAACCAGAACATTTCCTTTCCATTTCTCAGACGTCCTCTCACTCTCCAAGATGTGATTAAACAGTCTGTCACCTCTCCTAAACTCTTCCATATCTGCACAGGTATGTTGTCAGGACCAACTACCTTTCCACTCTTCGTCCTCACTTTCATCCATACTTACCTTTATAACTTCTTTCTCCACAACTGTGTCCTCTCCTCCCCTGTGCTCCAAGATGTTCCTCATTCATCAACTCTTCAGAGTTCTATCTTTACAGCTCACTTGTGGAACCTGTCAACACATTTTCACATTTCCTTAATCAATTTTGCCCTTGCGGGTGGGAAAAGGCTGTTTGCAAGCAAAACTGTACAGTGCACGTAGGTGACCTGAACAAAATTTTTGTATCATAGACAACAAATGCTGATGCACATTTTTTTATATAGGCATGCTGTGAGCAACAGGTCAGTGAACACTTATACAACCTGTAAGGATGAGTGAGGGTGAAACAGGTGAGATGCAGGCATGCCCTGCCAAAACCTGTGCACTGCGCAGGGAGCCTGTCAGTGCTGTTCATGTTAAGTGCATGCTCCTTGTGCACTCCTTGCATGCATTCTGACTGCTAGAAATGAGGAAATTACACAGAGTGTAGTTTATGTTGGCAGTCTATATTCGCCCTACGGGCAATTAAGTATCACATGCACACCCCTTGCGTGGAGCATTTTTGCATGGCAAAAGGAGCCAGTAGGTACCCCTTGCTAATGACTGATGTGTGGGGTACAAGCACCGTGCAACTCACATCATCCTAACAAATGCTTCACTACTACATGCACGACAATGATACTTTTCATTTGCATGTCCCTTCAGGTACGAGCCACCAGGGAACTGTGAAACAAACTTCTCTACAACCCTCCATGGATACGGACAACCCAAACACCTGCAGCACCTGTACAGGTCAACCCCTGTACATGACAAAGGCATAACCTCCTGCACATCCTTCCATCTATGTTTCTCTGCCTCACCTGTACAGATCCACTTCCACCACTTTCGTCTCCAACCTGTTATAGAAGTCCTCAAAAGCTCTTTGCCTCCTAGTGGCAGGCTGCTTGTCTTTTCGCCCTTCTAGGTTCTATAGCATGTACCTTTCTCCTCGTCTCCACAGTCACTTTAACAGGTAACTAAGCACTAAATTAACTTTTTTTTTTTTTTTTTACTGTTTACCTGTATAAATGGGGCTTTAAAAGTGCTGACTGTTGGTTCTTGCCAAATTTTTGACAATGTAAAATAAACTTGTTAAATTCCTTAATTTCTAATCTAAAACCGTCTGTGTTCTGCCCTCAGAGGTTGAAACAAGGTAGTACAATTGAATTTTGGTATTGGTCAACTGGTTTAAATAAGTCCCATATCTTTTCAGAAGTTTAACGTCATCATGCTATGAAGTATAAAAAGTATAAAAGTAAGTATAAAAGCCCTGCCCACCTTTGAATGCTTCCCAGAGTGGCGAAATTCGCCCTGGGACGGCGAGAGCGGTGGAGCTTGCTAAACCAGCTCCAGAGTGGCTGGCTGGCCGGCAGACTGAGTGCTGCTGAGAGATGGAGAGACAGCCAGCTCGGGCCTCCTGAACCTAACAGTGTTCTCTTAATTTCTTATTTTCTCTTATATTCTTATTTTCAAGACAATAATAAAAAAAAAAAATCTTCTAGTTACCTTAAGCTAACATGACTGTCGGTCACAGATCAACAATGGAATTTTTCAGATTTGGGCTGAGAGTGGAGTGGAGCCTCCAACTGTCCTGTTGTGTTACGCTAAACTGCAGCTGTCCAGTCACCTTGGAGAACCTTCTGATCTCATAAAAACTGTTTTAGCTCCTCCCTAAAAACCACACAACACTCTTTATTTTTCAAATTTCCATTTTTTAAATTGGAATTGATTCTCACAAGTCTTTGTGTAGTGTTTATGCTCCCCATCTTACCCCCAGCTCTTTGGCAGTCTGTTGTTGCCAGTCCATGTGCATTTGTAGTTTCATTATAGTGTCTATGTTGTTGTTTCTCATTGGAAATAGAATATATTTGGGAATTTGCCAAAATTTCATGACCATGTGGTTCAAAGTACCATATGTAATGTCAAGTGATAATCTGGGTGATAAAAGAGATAAAACTATTAGGATTTTAATGGTTTAGGATATTAGGTTTAGTTTATATATTATTATTATTATATTTAGATATTATAGTTTAGCTATTAGGATATTAGGAAACTATTTTTCTTCTATAAGAGAAATGTTATAAAGCCCATTGTCTCAGAGGTGTGAACCTAAATCCATTCCGACTCTAAACTCACATTAAAATTATCATTTTCATAATTTCCTAATTTTCCCTTGAGGTTGAGAAAATTAGTTTTTTTAGTTAATTGTATCAATACATAAGTAAACACACACAAAGAAAGCATATGGCAATGTACATGTTTTGTAAACTTTATTTTACAGACTTGTTTATTCATGGGCTTTCACAATGCCACTTCTAATTCAGAAGATCCACTAGATGTCCTCCTAGAGCAAATAAAACTTCATGAAGCATTTTACTGGAGTGAACCAATTGGATGAAAGGCTTCAGTGCTTCATGAAGCTTCATCTGCTCATCATTAGTAATGTCACATAGGTAAGGTTGTGCTGATTAAAATGAGACCAAACAAACAAGCAACTAGTCTTTCAAATTGAAAACAAAGAGGTAAGTTCCAAAGTAGACAAAAAACAGTTTTTAGGCCCAGGTTCCAAAGGGTTAAAGATAAAAGTGAATAAGACAAAAACCATCAAAAATAATCAAAAAGGTGACACATCAGAGCAGACAGCCTGACTAGGAAGAGCTGAAAACCAGACACTTAAATAAACTGATTGTAATTGACTAAAATGAAGACAGCTGTGAATCATGATTAACTTGAAACTGGTGTGACTGACAAAGGCAAACTCAGAACATGACCAAAACCATAAAAACCAAACAGAACTAAAGAACCCTTGTAGTTGGTTTTAGATCTGCTGATATTCATGTCAATCTTTTCAGGAGCTATTTGAGAGAATTAGAAATGACTTTTAAGATGTAATCCATTACAGAGTACTTGTTATTCTTTTGTTTAAGAATGAATTGAGACACTGAGGGATGTGAGACATTGTCCAAGATGCAGCAAAAAGCCCCAGACCATAACCAAGCCTCGTCTGGATTTCACTTCTGTGTCTTTTATTGTTTTGACCTCAAGATACTTGGATAGTCCTCCACCTAGGGCAGAGTCACTCCAACTTCTTCTTTAGGTGCTGTCCACACAGAGATAATGTGCTTTTTGTTAGTCTTGTTGTTCATATCATGAAGTCCACTGTGACTCAAGCATCTGACACTGCTAAACTTTGACCTTGAAGTTGGCCTTCTGTTACTGTAATTTGTCTTCAGATTTTCTCCTGCAGTCTCATTCAGAGAGCCTGTCTAAAGTTCTGCAGACCTTAAATGTTTGCATGCTCTATGCAGCTGTGGTCATGTGGGGGGATAATTTTAATTTTGTAATGTTTGTATGATATAAAAACGTATTTCTTTACCAGTCAGTTTAGGGCTTTTCACATCTGCATTGCCGTGCAGTGAACATGTTTTTGCAAAACATGTAGGTCTGTTCTCTGCACTTTCAATGTTCAATGGTGGACTAGAGGTAAAGATCTATGTAAGACTTGAGATAGCACAAGCAGAGTGTGTGACATATAACAATTATAAGAGGCAAGTATGCTCAATTGCAGACTGTTGCCTTAAACATTTACACTTAGTCCCATGCTTTGTCTGCATCTGTGAATCTGATGATGGTTCCGGAAAGGGAAAAAAAAAAGGCAAATAGAGATCAACCATCCAGTGCATAAAATGTATATTGCAAAAATAAGTTGCATTCAATGTATTTAATGGATTGTGCCTTTTATACATCACACTAGTACAAACAATCCATTTATCACATTTGCCATTGATGATTATGCACTGTGGGCGCTTCTGGCAGGGAGAGGAAAAAATTGGATGAAGTGCATAAAATTGGCACACCCAAAGGGATAAATAAGTACTGTGCATGTTTTGCATCTATTTGCATGTGTCTGAAAGGCAGGTGCACACAAATAGTTGCAGTCACTGTTTCAAAATGAATATAGTTTAAAACAAAAACAATGAAGGGAACATATATTTTTGACTTACACTGCTTTAGAATGACAAAGGCAAAGATCATTTATGCATAAGATATATGCCTCGTTTCCACTGAGCAGTCCAGACCAGACTGGTCCTCTCCTGGCCGGTTTAGAAAGGTCCTGGCAATTTTACGCAAGCGTTTAGATTGTGTTGGACCATCAAGGAGCATGCGTGGTAGACTGACGTAGCTGTGCAATAGACTCCTCAGCCCCTTGAGTTAAGAGCGTTAACCATCATGGTATTTAAAGCTGGCATAAGTAATGTCTTTTTGTTTTTACTTTTTTCCAAGGTCACATTTTCACCTTGGATGTTTCTTCTGTGCACATTTTACCCATCTCCTTCATTTCTTCTCCACTATTCTTCTTGAGAACATTGGGCAGCTGACATTAGCCCTGACCATCACTGGGTCCCACATTGGATCCCTCTTGTAGGGGTGTTATTTGCATTTATGGTGCAATACCAGATGACCACCAGTGCACTGGCCTGAGCACCCCCTTTTGAAACCTGTGTGACAGACATCAGTGTACATCTCATGCATTACAAATCAGAGGTCTTCGGATGCTGCAGACTGTTTAATTTCTTCCAACAACAACCTGTTGTTATAGAGCTTACTCTCTACTTTCCATCACATTAATTTTACATGTATATGCTATAATCATTTAATCTCTGCTTTTAGTGCCTGTCAGCTCACCTTTCAGCTTTTAGTTAGCTCTCCTTTTCTATTAAGTCACCTGCAAATCCAATAACTAGTATGTGGAATCTATTTGAATTCATATGAAATTTCATGCTTTCTATTGATGATCTTGGCAAATCTGACACTGTAGCACAAATATTGAAATGAATAAGCTTTTTCTAATAGGTGGTTGATAAAGATATCCACAAGTAGGTTATGTCAGGGTATTTTTAATGCCTAAAACGAGTGTAACATTTGATGGTATACTTAAAAATTTCAATCAGTATCAGGCTACATTAATGGAATGATGACAACAAAAAGCAGAACTGCAGAACTGGGCATGAGCAGCTTTTAGATGGATAAAATATAGCTCAAATGAATGAAGTAGATGAGTTTATGTACATGTGTGTCTTTACCTTTAAAATTATGAAGAAAGAAAAAGGTGTGTATAAATCTTCCCTGAATAGCAATTAGGATATTTTATGTGGGAGTTTTTCTCATTTGTGTGTGTGTGTGTGTGTGTGTGTGTGTGTGTGTGTGTGTGTGTGTGTGGTCAGGCAAAGCAGTGTATATCATCATTTAATAATGTTAAAACATTGGTACATTACCTTTCAACAAAGATGAATGATGGTCCTGACCATGCTGCATGATGCCCTCCCCTATTTCATCTTTTTCCTCCCCCGTCTTTCAGTCTACAGTTAGCAGTCACAGCATCTGGGGTCCACTGGGGCAAGGAATGGAAGGGGCGCAGCTATAGGGGCCAAGTCTTTGATTTTGCTGTCATTGCTTCTTATAATGATTAATGTCTAGAGTTTGGGGCCACTATGGGACCTGCAAGCTCCTTTTCCTTTTTACTCCATGAACCGAGGTGTCTGCAAGCACACACATGTGGACAGACCCTTTTAAAAAAATATGCATCCTATCAAATAACCTGAGTGCTTCTTACTTTTGTGGGCTACTGAAAAACAGCTTTACTATTAAATTTCAAACTGTTACCTGTTAGCATGTACCAACAGCTATTACCGAACTATGTATAAACTGTTGTGCTCTGCCCCCAGTAAATGGCTTAAATGTAAAAAGAGAGAGAAAGATAAAGATATAATTCTGTGTTAGCATTCCAAGTTAAGTTAAAAGTGATTATTCTGTCAGCAATGACTTTGCTGTATTTTATTTTGGTGGGATAGTCTACCGTTGCATTGCACCCTGGGTAGCATGAAGTCCCGTTTTGGGGACAAGTGCTTCGAATGTTTTAAGCTGCTCTCCTGCTGTGTTTTAACAGCTCATCAAAATTTTCTAAACCAAAGCTGTAAGTTCTATAAGCGTTAAATGACAAATACAACGGGAAAACCTAATTTCATGTATTTATAAAGTCGGTTTAAGTTTGTTTTTCTGTTTCCATGAAATAGACCTAGCCCATATATTTTCCCTTGCTGGTTGCTGCACGTTTGCTTAAAAGTGAATGTGTTAACAGTCTAATTTGCATATAAATGTAACGTTTTCATCAGTAATACATTCTAACAACTTTGAAGATATTTTAGTTAAATTTAAAATATTGTTTTGATTGATATGTCCTGATTTATATATTTTCAGTGCTTAACTGGTGGGGTTTGTTTATATTTCATGTATTTCAGTTTCACTCGTCCATTTTTCAAGCCACATTATCCTTGTAAGCTGTCTTAAGAAGATCTGAATAAAGGAGCAAGGAGCTCACATCCTGGCTTGTGAAAACAAGTTTAGCTTGCTGTCCATCTGTGTTAAGATGCAATGGGTATCTAACACTTAGAAGTAACGGTTTATGTTGCTTATTGTTGTCTACGGTTCATTGCTAAAAAAAAAAGCGTGAAAAATAAGAGAAAAAGGCAATCGATTCATTTTTGCTTGCTGTAACTTTTAGCTTGTTGGCTGACTAGCAAATAGGGAGAATTGTTGGAGTCAGTGACATATGGTGAAGCTTGTTGCTGGTGAGGGGCACTGACTCTTTCAAAGCCAGATTTACAAACATATGAGAGGCCTATATTCATTATAGAATTGAAGAACATTTTACGTCCCACCCATCATACTTAAAATAATTCACAAACAAAATGCTAAAACATCTAGTTTCTGACTAAATTTACATACTTGAGACCAATTTTATAAAAGCTAAGATAAAAAGTGCTTGATAATAGCTCTCCCTTCACATAACAGACTGGTACAGTACCACATAATGGCTGACACCACTCCAATACGACTGCCAATCTCACGCTCCGTTCTGCCCATAGGGTGGTACCAAGTCATTGTTTGGAAATTAACAAGTTAGTCTGAAGTCTTTGTCCTCAAGTCCCAAGTCAACAGCAGGCAAGTCGAGTCACAAGTCAAGGCCCAACATGCCTCAAGTCACCTACAAGTCATTGAATATTTCAAGTAATATTATTTACATAGACCATGTGTGCTTTTAGGAAGTGCATTTATTTTTCAACATTCTACAAGTGTATTAGCTAAATTGCTTTTTCAAAAATCCCAAATGATTTCTCAATAGCAACATGACATGCTGACATGACATGTCATGACATGACATGACAATGACCCGAAGCACACAGCCAGGATAACCAAGGAGTGGCTCCAGTCTCCAGGCCTAAGCCCAATAGAAAACCTTTGGAGAGAGCTCAAACTCTGTGTTTCTCAGCGACAGAAACCTGACTGATCTTGAGAAGATCTGTGTGGAGGAGTGTGCCAAAATCCCTCCTGCAGTGTGTGTGCATACCTGGTGAAAAACTTCAGGCCTGTTTGCTTGCAAACAAAGGCTACTGTACAAAATATTTCAAATACTTATTTGCAGCAGGAGCATACATATCCGTTTTTGAGAAAAAACATACAATGTGAATTCTTTGGTCCATCAATGTCAAAGACAGGTGACAGGTTCCCCCATCGCGATTGCAAGTTCCAGGTTTCTTCTCTTTAGTAAAACTGTTTAATAACAATTCAACAAAATTTCTAACTCTGTTCTCACATTTTTCTATTTGGCTTACTGGTCAGAGGTGGAACCCATTGTATTCCCTCACATACATAGACAACATGCTCTGACCAACTGGGAATTCTTTCACTTCAGTGCATGATTTCAAATGAAATGCCAGTGAAGTTAAATTATACGATAGCCGTAAAATAATCGTTGGTAAGCTCTGAGAGTTAAATCAACCACAACTTTGTGTTTCCACTGACAGGATGTGCAAAAACACACAGCTGTCCTGTCTTAAACAGATTGGAGTGTCAAGAGTGTGAATTGTGGTAAAACTTCTTGGGAAGGGCTGTCAAGGTTGTGTCATATCTGGTTAATAAGTAATGCCTTTGCCACCATCTGATGTTTATATTCCATATTTGACCCATTCACTGAGGAAACAAGGATCAGCAGATGCTGTCATAAACCTTTCATTAGTTTGAACCCTGAATCCAGCCATAAAGAAAGGCAGCAAAGAAAAGAGATCTTATTCTCACAGTTCTTGATAGTTATGTGATGCTGTATTAAAAAAAAAAAAAAAAAAACTCCCCACAGAAGCAATATTTGTACTTTCCAGCTGTTGATTTTTTTTCTGCTGGTGTAACCATTGATGTTTTCTAAAATGTTTACGTATTGTTCTGCTGTTTATGTTCCTCAGAAGGGCATTGTTTTGTGTTGAAGAACAGCTCTTATTCCACCAACAGTGCAAGTCTGACTATGTACAAGTCTTTGCTTTACCACATTGATCTCATGCCTCCATATTCAACTTGTTTTTCTCTTTCCCCATTAATCTCTTTCTCCCACCTTGAACAGTAAAAAAATAACAAAATCAAACTGAAGAAAGAGGTCTACGGTCATGTGAAAAAATTAGGAAAGCCTCATTAAATAATCAGCTCTGTCTTAAAAAAAGTTCATATATCAATGTCCAATCTTAATTTGAAAAAAAAAATCTTAAAAATACCAGTCTCTTATATGTGTCTTAGGTGTGCTTCTGAACTTTACACATCAGCAGAAATTACATCCTTTTGAAATTACATTTCATAGAAAGATTTCGATTGACTTAAAAAATAATGTCAAGCTTTTTCACATGGAGCACTCAGTGATGTTGAAATGGATATTAAATGTGTGTCTATCAAATTCCGTGGGAAAATATACAGGATTTCAAAGGGTGTCCTAATTTTTTTTCACAAGACTGTATACTGGAGTTGCATAGTGACACAAAAATTAGACCCCCAATCTGACTGAATTTTGAGAACACCAAAAAACAAAGATGAACTGAGATAATGCACGAACCACAGATTTACCCGTAATACTCCACAAAGGATAGGCAGCTGCAGCTGCAAAAAAAAGGTAATCCAAAAATAAGAAAAAAAAAAACACATTTTAAGAAAAAAAAACTAGAAAGTAGTAAAATAACTGGGCGGCCGTGGTGCAGTGGAAAGGGCAGTCAGCCTCTGATCGGAAGATTGCAGGTTCGATTCCCACCTTGCCCACTCATGTGTCGAAGTGTCTTTGGGCAGGACACTGAACCCCACATTGCCTCTGATGGAAGTGTTCGGCAGCGGAGCCACCATCAGTGTGTGAAAGTGTGTGTGAATGGCACCGTGACTGTAAAGCGCTTTGGGCCTTCAATGAAGGTGAAAATGCGCTAAATAAGCATTCGCCATTTAAAATTATGTCCGTGCAGCAAGTAATTTTTACTAGGCAAGAACTCTTGTAATAAGATATCAAAATCTAGAAATATGAAATTTCACACAGGAGTTTAAAATGGGTAAAAATAAAAAAAAATAAAAAACATAAAAAGCTAAATTGAATTACTTAAAAGTAGGTGTTATACAGACCCAAAGTAAGTGTTTTGATAACAGTATGGTAACTACCCAAACAAATTATTATTAAACTGTTAGTTATTGAGTTATAAATGTGTTGCTAAATAACAATTTGTTAAGAATTTATAAATATACCTTATAGATAGAGGATAGATGACTAACAAGCTATTAATTAGCAAGGTTTAAATGACCAATTACCTGTATATTAATGGGCGTTTTGGGCTTCCGTGTTCAAAACGATCAAGTTTACACATCGCTGTGCATTTTTTAGGTCATTTTTCTTGTACAAAACATGTGGCAAATGTGCGCGTGTGAAAATGCAATCTAGTTGAACTTTGACCAATCAGAGACTTCAATTTGGTAGTGACGTCCAGGCAGTTTGGCATTTGAAAATTTATCATGGAGGACAAACTAATTGCACTTTGTGCCCGGTTGGAATTATATAACACCCAGTGGACATCGATTGCACACCAAGCTATTTAAGATAAGGTAAGGTAAGGTAAGATAAAGATACTTTATTAATCCCAGCATGTGAAATGTGTCTGTTGCAGCAGCAGTGTACAGACGCAATAAGACAAGTAACATATTTTGTAAAAAATCAACATCAAGAGAGTCTATCTGTGGCACAAAGATGAGGAATTATATAATCTAAAGGAGTTAGGTATGAATGATCTCCTGTAGCGGTTGGTGTGGCAGCGAAGTTGCCTTAGCCTCTTGGAAAAGGCGCTCTGCTGATCGTCAAGTACAGGATGGAGAGGATGCTGAGTATTGTTCATAATGGATACAAGTTTATTCAAAGTCCTCCTCTCCATCACCGCTTCAAAAGTGTCGGTTTTTCACCCGATAACAGAGGCAGCCTTTTTGATCAGTTTGTTCAGCCTCTTTACATCACTAGCCGCTATGCTGCCCCCCCAGCAGACCACAGAGAAGAACAATGTACTGGCTACAACAGACTGGTAAACGTTTCGAGCATCTTGCTGCACACATTGAAGGACCTTAGTTTCCTCAGGAAGTAGAGTCTGCTGCAGGTCTTCTTGTACACAGCCGTACTGTTGGTCTTCCAGCTCAGTCTATTGTCAATGGTTACTCCCAGGTACTTGTATTCCTTCACCACTGCCACATCCCTGCCCTGGATGCTGAGGGGCTGGGAACCTTGTCGTTTCCTTCTGAAGTCGATCACCGTCTCTTTGGTCCTGTCCACATTGAGCAGAATTGTGAGCAAGATTGTGAGCTGACTGTTGCAAAAAAAAAAAAGAAACACCCCAGAGAAGCAATAAACAGAAAGTCAGGGTGGGTAACAATGGGGAAACACAAAACAAGCCAGAAGGAGAGTTCTCCTGTCATGAAGATTATGAAACTCTAGTGCATATAGTTAAAAAAAAAGAAAGATAAACATGGTTCTGATGCAACACAGAACCTCTCATCTCTCATTGCCCAGATTTCTCGATACCACGTGTCTGCTTGAACTCTTTGATCAAAGTCGAACGTTGCAACATCCTAAATCTAGCTGCTCTTTTTCCATCTCCTGAGGAAGGCACCCCTCACGTCTGCATGGCTGAGCTAAATCTCACATGCTGTCCTACAGCTGATCTGCTGGGCAGCTCTTTGCCTAATTCTGATCGTGTCTTCTATGTTGTTGGTTCCGCGTCTTGCAATCCACTCGCTGGCCATTGCCACGCTGGCTACACTGTTTGTTCTGATCATGACACTGTGGAGGCCGATCCTCTGCCGTCTCATTACTCAACATTGGCATCTGCACTTGTTGCTCTTACTGGCGTGTGTATTCTTGCAAATAATTGGTTAACATCTACAACAACTCTTGCTGTGCTTTTGGTGTAGTTCCTGATTTTGGTGCCCTTTGGAAACATCGTGGGTTTCTCAAATCTGATGGTAAACTCATTTTACATCATTCTTTGTTTGCAGATCTTCTGCCATTCTCCGTTCAGCTGAACTGGCTGTTTGCTAATGTGTTACTAACACTAACCCCTCTGAACCTGTCTCTGCAGAAAATGCTCGAACTGACGCTGCTGCCAAAGCGGCTGCGCTTAAAGCACTTCCTGTGGCGGGTTCCTGTGTTGCTGGTGTTTCCATTTGTCCTTCCATTTTCCTGGACACTTCAGTCTTTGGCCTCTCCTGAGGACAAACGTTTGTGGCACTCAGCTGGCTCCACTGTGATCTGATGGTTGGTTTGGCCCCGACGATGAACCTGTTCTGCGTTTTGCTCTTTTCTCTCATTATGCTAATTTGACACATGGTCTCAACCATGTTTCAAAACCGGGAATGATGAGCTTGATCTCTGAAAACTGGTTCACAAAAGGCTTCACAGCGTATGCACAAATGTACTGTCAGAGTCATGCATAATAAGTTATTAAATGTTATCTTTGCATTCAACTGCCAGTGTGGCACAGTTTTGAAAAAATAAATGTAACTCTTATTCTTGTCCTTTGACCTTTATTTTACTTATGTGTCTTTAAATGAACTAATCTAGCTTATTTTACACTATATTTATTCTTTAATTAAACAAAAATATAATTTTGAAAGGATTTCCACGTGATTTATATGTGTTGTCTAAACAATAAGCAACTATGTTGGACAGATTTATTTTGATTGTGTAAACCTGATCACATTTACAACTGTACCATTAACATTAATTAATTATGTAGTTGAAATTAGATTCTATTAAGTTAGATTTAACATGGCTAAATAAGTTAAGTTTTCTCAAATAAATTTAATTCACTGAAGTTGAATAGTTGAAGTTTAACAAACAAAACTACTTATTATTCAATAAAAGCCATTTAATTGCATGGAAATCCTTTCAATATTTTTTTTATGTTTATTGAACAAGGTGTGCATGTGAGTGTGCATGGGTGTGTGATTGTGGCCCCTGTGACAGACTGGCGACCAGTCCAGGGGTGTACCCTGCCTTCGCCCATGAGTAGCCGGGTTAGGCTCCGGCAACCCCGTGACCCCGACAGGGATAAAGCGGATTGGAAAATGAATGAATGAATGAACGAATTAACAAGTTGTTTTTTTTGAGTGCACTTCTATTTCAACTAGTGGGTCACTTGAGGTTGACTTCTGCTTTGTCTGGCCCAGACAAATGCCATCCATCTGCCATCTGGGCTAGCTGTACACTCAAAACAAGCAGAGAAAACGATTAGAAGAGAGAGAGGGGCAGATAAACAATTGCTATTTTTCTTAATTCTGCCTCCAAGTGATTCATTTTCATTTCATTTTCATATGAAATCCCAACAGCTTAAAAACATTTAAATGTTTTGAATGTTTGCCATTGTGTCACTGACACATTGTGTCACTGACAAATTTGGAGTTTAACTAATATTTTAGCATTAGGCTAGCTGGTTTGGATAAAAATAGACATTTTTTGAGCTAATTTGGAGTTTAGCCAATACTTTAGCATTTTGCTTGCTGGTTTGGGTAAACATAGACATTTTTTCTATTTTTTGGTCAGACTGCTACTGATTTCATCACCTAGTTTAGAAAAAAAGAAATACATTTAGAAAAGAGCAACATTTATCTACTCAATGTGATTACACCGTTACATTTAGAAAGATCAAACAAGATGAAACTCTGCACAAGCTGATTTTGTAATCACCTGCTGGTTCAGGAGGGGATTCTTCATCACTTTCCTCACGGAGACATCTGTCCTCACTGTCCTCAGGTGGAGCGCTGCGATGTGGTCCATGTGCTGCTTTCTATAGAATGAAGTCACATTCATTTTTAGAACAGATTTTAAAAAAATACTCTGTAGAAGAGCGGTTTCAAAAGAAATATGCAAGTGTTGAACCCAATTTAGATACAACATGGGGGATTTTCTTTGTAGTGTGCAATGGTGCCAAACCCAGATAATCAAATATTTGAAAAATATTCATCGTAAGTGCTCTAATGCTTCTTGGTTCTCAGACAAGTAATCATTAAGTATTTACATATTGGGTATCCTGGGTATATGTTTACAGTAAATCGACCAAGAGTGGAGGACTACAGATGGTTTTTTGGTATATTTTAAGTGAAACCAGTTGAGGCAATAAAACGCCTCTTTCAGCCTCTTTGTCAATGCTGATTAAAAAATTGGGGTGGAAAATGGGGGCACAAAGTTTTTTGCTGATGTGACAGCTAAGCCCCCCATGCAATAATGTAGTTCCACCCCTAAATTCACCTTTTGTGCTCTCCTTATAAGAACAAAAGTTTAAGATGGTGGCTCGTTTCAAAAACAGTGCATTTATTGTGTTGCCTTTTTTAAGACTATATCTGGATGACATTGGAGGTACTATGTTCTTCCTATTTCATAACTTAAAGGAGTGGCAACCATTTCTTGGAGAAGAATCTGTAATCAATAAAAGCCTGAATCTACAAAAAACTGAAATTGGATCTCAATCACTTTCCTGCTCACTAATGACCGCAGGTTGTCTCTTCCACTTTGTCCTATTTTACTCTAGGGATAGGAAAAGATTAGGAGAAAAATTTGAACAAAACTGCTCCATCTGTCAGTGCTGCTTCAGGAAGTTATAGCTTCACTGCCTCAGCTCCTCACAAACACCCAAATGACAGCACCGCCCTCTTCACTGCCAGCATAACCTATTTGGCCTCATGAGTCCAAAGGGAAGTGTTTTTGCAGCTTCAGTTAGCTGGTACTTGGTAGCAGTTTAGTGGTAAGTCATACAACCCTCATCGTAGTGCCCAGGCCATATGTCGCGTGACGGCTACGGCCAGTGCCCAGCCAGAATTTTCCGTCTGTTTGGCATCCCAGAAGGCTCAAAACACTGTTTTGTTCCCATCACACCATCTGCATCACCTTTAGGGTAGTTCCTGCAGGAGGGTAAAAAAGCAGAAAAATAAAATGATTACTTGTAAAAACTCCAACAACTTTTAATAATTAGGTTTAGAACATCAATAAATAAAGTGTTTTGTTTGATCATCATCCAAGAAAACAAACACCTTCCCAGCTTTGTATCTTAGGTGTGCAGACTGAAGTTAGTAACAAATTAATAATAAGTGATATTATTACTAGTAATAATATATAATATACATTTTATTTTGAAGTGTCTTTCAGATCCATTAATGACACTGTAAAGATATATTAGAATTTTTTTTTTAAAAAGACAGTATACAACATATGACAGGCTAATAAGTACCATATTGTACGCACCATAAGGCGTGTTTAATCAGGGTAAGTATTAATTATGGGGTCTATTTCTATTTCTGTATTTCACCCATACACAAGGGGCACCCTCTTATAAAGTGCAAAAAAAGGGTAACAGAAGCAAAACAGTGAGTTTAGATGAGCTTTATTTGACTGTTTAACAATCTACTCTACATTATTTTTTAATCTTCCCCCCTCAAAACATCTTCTGTGTTTGAATTAAACAGCTTTGTAATCAAACTTCATCTTCCCTCTCATCATTGTGGGAATGGGTCTGCTGATGGACTAGTGCACCAATCATTGCAAGCCTGGGAGTAACCATTGACAATAGACTGAGCCTGCAAGTTTGGGCTAATTCGATGTAGATCTGAACTTAACGGCAGCTCAATTACAAATGAGTTCCTGGTCCATTTCACCCAGTATTTTTGGACAATTACCAGTCCCGCTCCGGCACCTCAATGACAACGCCACATCAAAGTTCATCACTGCCATGGATCGCTGCTTCAACGCCCGACACTGTTCCAGCAACGCAGTAAGATCGTAAGATGCTTATGACCGCTCCACCGATGTTTGTGCAACGTTTAGTTGCCGGCAGTGCAACGCTGGTGAAGCAGCAGTGGTCTAGCGTTCAAGGTTTCTGTATTGGCCTAGCGAACCCACAAACTTGCATCTAGCGGAGCCAAACTTTGACAGGGCGTCGGTGGAGTGGGGGTGAACTTTGCCGGAATGGACCTCTCCTCACTGCTCGTAATATTTTGTGCAGCTCAAAACTTTCGGAGCGCTTGGAGGGACCCTCGAGGAACATCAGCGGTGGCCGAGCATTTGTGGCATTGCTTTAATGGAAGCCAACTTTTGTTGAACGGTGATGAACGTTCACCTCCGGGAACGCCCCAGCAAAGTTCGTGTGGTTTGACCAGGCCAACTAGTCTCGATTTAAGTTTTAAAGAAAAACTTAAAACCCATTTTTATAATCAAGCTCTTTAGTCACGTTGAAGAGAACTCTGGTTGGTTGACTTTTTTTTTTTTTATTTTATTTTAACTGTGCTGTATTTCATGTGTTATTTTTTTAACACAGTTTTGTGTGTTTTATTTTTCTCCTGTTTTCTCTTTGTGACTGCTGTCTGGGAAAAGTGCTACATGTCAGGTTGTGGTAAAGAACAGCCAAAGTT
This sequence comes from Adrianichthys oophorus, assembly GCA_036245035.1. Lineage (NCBI taxonomy): Eukaryota > Metazoa > Chordata > Actinopteri > Beloniformes > Adrianichthyidae > Adrianichthys > Adrianichthys oophorus. Next base: position 751,672 of record BSAI01000122.1, on the reverse strand, counting down.
AGCAGACCCAAGAGTGTAAGAAAAGGTGATTTCATCATTAACTATGCCACAATGTCACAAATTTAAAGGAAAATACAACATTAGACTTTTCACAGCAATTACTAGGTTTGATTGGACTCAGATTAATTAATTACAGGTAATCAATCACACAAAAATAATCTAAGGACAGCAATAATTTACAACAACAACCCTTCTTTCCTCCTCTTAGCTGTTCTTAGCGCTGCACCTTTCTGGACTGAGATGTCAGAGGTGTTTCCAGGGATCTGTTGTAGCCACTCCTCCAGTTTGGGGTTTACAGCCCCGAGTGCTCCAATTACCAAGGGCACCACTGTCACCTTCACCTTCCAAGCATTCTCCATTTCTTCTCTGAATCCCTGGTATTTGTCCAGTTTTTCATGTACCTTCTTCTTGATGATACCATCACTTGGTACTGCTTAGGTGCGTCACTTAGGTTTTTAAAAATAGGAGGGACTTAGCCCCCAAGAGCTGCACACAATATGAGCAATCATAGCACATTTGCAATTACTTTCATCTGTACAACGTTTCCCTGTTTACTAGTTCCCTGGTAGCTTTTCAATGAAACAACGGTGCTTATGTGTTTGTGCTCTCCTGCTTGCCAAAAATGACTAACGCTTTTTTGCCAATTTTTGCAACCACTTCTGACTTATGTTTGATGCTTTTGACAAACACTACACGGGAAGCAAAAAGCTGTAATCTGGTTGACTAAATATTCTTACCAGTTGTGCTTTTCAAACCAGCTGTGGTGAAATGCTCGCTTCTGTGTACCAAAAGTATCATGTGGGTATCTCTTCAGCTTTATCTCTCTAGGCCCTGTGTCTTTGTCCCCTAAATTAAATCTTGTAGTGGAATGAGTTGTTGCAGCAGTTGTCTTTGCCTGTTTGCTCTCCTTTCTTTGGAATACTCAGATCTTCCTCTGCCTCTTAATCTACCTGCTGCAACTCCTCTGTCTCTCCTTGCTCTCTGTCTTGAGCTTGTCTGTTGACCTTTCTCTCCTTTTCAACTCACCTTCTGTCTGACCCTTCGAGAGACATGAACACATATTGAATTGATAACTGGTCCAATTAAGAGGCTGATAACATGACTTTTGCTTGCACATCACAGTAGTTTCTTGCTCTCAAAAAATTTTAAATTACACAGATTACATTTTGGGCACACTTAGCTAAAATAAGCCCTGAAAAACACGACTAATCTTCTTGAGCTAAAGTAATACTATATATATATACAATAGTAGCTTTAAACCCATAAGAATAATTTGTTTTTGGTTATTTGCTAATAATTTTGCCAACATTTTATAGTCAGTAAAGTTATTACTTGTTCATACCATTTGCTTGTAACGCTTCTTAAATGAAAATACATTTTGACACTCCTTTAGTTCTAACATTAAATTACTCCACAGTTTTGAATGAACAATTTCTGTATATTATTTGGCAATGAATTATAATATGCTTTGTATAATATTTGTAGTCTTTGATAATAAACTAGGTGCTGTAATTTTAGTAATTTTGATGATTCATTAGTTTGCTCCAAATATCCTACTTTGTCAATAATTCTGACTGTTCTTTTTTGTGATATGTACAATTGCTTTAATGAAGATGAGGTATTCCCCCATATTTCAATGCAGTATTTGAGGTAGGGAAGCACCAAGCAGCTATATAATATATGTAGTAAAATGTAATCAAGAATGTTTTGCTTTATTTATTGAAATATTTTTGAGATTTTTTTTTTTCCTATTTGTCTGTGTGTGATTTCCAAAAAAGCTTAGCATCAATTATTAGTCCCAAAACCCTTTTTCCATTGGTGTTCTGTTTATGCTGAACTGTTGCTTGAAATTTTCTTTATAATTACCAAAACTTATTGGTTTTTTAAATTTACATTTAATGATAATTTATTATCATGGATTTTTTTTTTTTATTATGGATAGTATTGCTCCTCTGGTTTGCTTAACCCTGACCCCATGGCAAGAAAAAATCTCCATGGAGAAATTCTATACTCGGAAAAAGAGAAAATTGGAAGTCCTATTTCTTTGACATTACTCAAACTCTCATAATACTTGGGCCTTATTCGCTACAGTTGACAGGCTGACCAACCCCCCCATGTCAGTGGCATCAGAACTTTACTCCACTAAAGCTTGTAATGACTTTGATAACTGGGCGGTCTCACTGGGCCAGTACTAAACTGGTTAAAAACGTACCTGGGAAACAAGAAATAGTTTGTGTCAGTTGGTAACTTCACATCAGAGCCGACAGAAATTACATGTGGAGTTCCTCAAGGGGCCATCCTGGGGCCACTTCTACTTAATATCTACATGCTCCCACTTGTACGGTGGCCATCACGGCTCACATAAATGCAAACGACACAACACGACGACAAAAAACTAAACAAACAAAAGCTGACAACGCAAAGACAAAAGCTGAAGCACAACAACAAAAGCCAAATATACAAAAACAAAAGCCGAAGCATGATGGCTTTTGTTGTTGCGTTGTGGTTTTTGTCGTTGTGTTTGTGTCTTTTGAATTTATGTGAGCCGCGTTGGCCACTGTACACTGACCCTGTGTTAGGAGTGGTCCAAACAGGCGACAAAAGGAGCCAGGCAAATTAAGAAAACCAACCAACTGCTCCTGTTGCTGGGAAAAGCCATGTTTATTGTGCAATGCAGGATTCAGGGGAAGGCCTCCTTACCTATTTTCAGAACTTCCTTATATAATCAGGAACACCTTCTGCAAACATTTCTAATGCCAATCAGAACAGAACCTTTGGACAAAACACCTGCAAATGATGATAAATCATTTACTTTGAAACAAAAACAGGAAATACACGTGTGAAGAAAAATAATAACATTCCAGCAAATTATTTTTTTAAATTTAAACTCAAGCAGTAATGAAAAGAAATGAATACAACCAAAACGCAAAACATTTGGCATCCTCATCACACCCAGGGTATAAAGAACAAACATATTAGTTAGCATTGCTATGCAGATGACACACAGAAATAGATTACAATGACACCAGGAGACCAAGACCCTGTACAGGCTCTTGGTAAATACATTCAGGACATTAATAAGTGGATGTGTCAAAACTTACTTCAATTAAACAAAAACAAAACTGAGGTTATTGTCTTTGGGGCTAAAAAGAAACAGTTGGAAGTCACTACAGAGCTTCAATCTATTCATCTTAACGCCACCAACCAGGCCAGAAACTTGGTGTAGTGATAGACACAGACCTACATCTGATAAACAGATTAAGGCAGAAACCAAATTTTCCTACTATCATCTTAAAAATATGTCAAGGATTAAAGATCTGACGTCTAAGCAGGACCTGGAAAAACTAGTTCATGCTTTCATCTTTAGTCGACTTGACTACTGTAACAGTGTTTTCACAAGATGACCAAAAAAATCAATAAGGAAACTACAGCTTATTCAGAACTCTGAGGTCTTTACACTGTCTGCCTGTCTGCCAGAGAATAGATTTTAAGGTAATCCTTCTGGTTTATAAAGCTTTGAATGGTTTATCACCAAAGTACATGACTGACCTCCTGACCCAGTATGTACCAGCCAGACCTCTCCGCTCATCTGGATCCAGCCTTTTGTCAGTTCCTAGAGTGAAAACGAAACATGGAGAATCTGCATTCAGCTTCTATGCTCCATAGATCTGGAACAGACTTCCAAAAAGCCTTAGATCAGCTGAAACACTCAGTGTATTTAAATCCAGGTTAAAAACCCACCTGTTCTCATTCATTTGGATTCAAACGTTTACCTCTGCACTGTTTATCTATGCATGTTTTAAATTTACTTTTTTTTTACTTTCTTTAAATCTTGATATTTCTTTTGATTGTTGTCTTTCTTTCATGTTTTAAATAAAGCACTTTGAATTTTCTTTGTATAGTAAATGTGCTATACAAAGAAACTTGCCTTGCAATCACTGTAAAATATATTAGTGTCATTTGCAAATAATAGAAACTGGTATAAATAAGATACGTTAAACTATTTCGCACCTAATACAGAGCCTTATTGAACACCACAAGTATTTTCCAGATTAGTAAATGCATATTGCCCAATGCTTATATATTGTTTTCTTTCTGTTAAATAACTTTTTATCCACTTCCATAGTTTTTAAGTTAATTGAGCAGAACTTTTTGGCTTATCATATTAAATGCAAGTTAAATACGTCTTATATGGTGCAGCATAACTGAACTGTTTCATATTTCATATCCACATTTAGTTCCATTAAAATTCTAATCAAACTTCTGCATCACAAATGTCCATCCTGTGAAATGAGTTGAGGTCTCTCCCCACTCACTACCTGTGTCCCTCTGCCCTGACTCTTGTAGAATAATATGGTATATAAGATGATGGAGTAATTTAGATTAGCACATTATTATTGTGGGGCTGCACGGTGGCGCAGTGGTTAGCGCTCCTGCCTCACAGCAAGAAGTCACCCAAATCATGTGAGATAAGATGTTCTTAACATGTAAAAAATCACATAAGAGCAGAAATGTTCTTTGTGTGAATAACTCGCTCCATTGACCTGAGAGACATTCACTGTAGGAGTATTAGCAATGATAACATACACAACCTTTTCAATTATGTATATGTTTGTTGGGTTTTCTTTCTACCAGGTAGACAATCCTGTTTATGATTTAAATTTATTTTTTGCTCTGAAAGGACAGCCTTGTTGTTTAATTCTATCACTGAGAAAACAATTAATTTTCTTTTGTAAGACAGAGAGGCTGAACTGCACAGTAGGAACATTGTTTTCCCAGTGCCGCAGCCCTCACCTCATGCTGAGTTAAATGAAAGCATTTATCTCCAGCTGAACGAGGCCCGCAGATATGCTTTCATTGGGACTGAGATTAGCATGGTGCTTGTTACTGCTGGCACTGTTAGTGAAACAATTCATGGTGTCTGTCTCAATGTGGCGGGCTGCACGGTGGCGCAGTGGTTAGCGCTCCTGCCTCACAGCAAGAAGGTTCCCGGTTCAAGTCCTGGCTGGTGGACCTTTCTGTGTGGAGTTTGCATGTTCTCCCTGTGCATGCGTGGGTTTTCTCCGGGTACTCCGGCTTCCTCCCACCATCCAAAAACATGCTTCACAGGTTAATTGGTTACTCTAAATTGACCCTAGGTGTGCATGGGTGTGTGATTGTGGCCCCTGCGACAGACTGGCGACCAGTCCAGGGGTGCACCCTGCCTTCGCCCATGAGTAGTCGGGTTAGGCTCCGGTAACCCCGTGACCCCGAAGGGGATAAAGTGGATTGGAAGATGAATGAATGAATATTATTATTGTTTCCACTAGGGCTGTCACGATTATTTTAAAGTTTATTAGTCAATTATTTTTTCGATTAGTTGATTAGTCAACGATTATTGTTTATGTAAGATGATGTGCAATTTTTTCCCAAAAAGTGATAGTGCGGGTACTGACCCTGGAGGTTCATGTCATAACAACTAGTGCTCAGCATATTCTGCATTCACAGAAATTGAAAATGTACATGTATAGTTCATGAATTTCAGTTTCACTTTATGAAATGGCTAAATGTTAGAACAAAAAAAAGCCTCTTAATTTAGGGTCATGTCAGGACTGGTTAAAAACAATTTTATTTTAATATTAGTAATTAATAATAATAATTAATAATTTCATTAAGAAAAATAAAATTAGATACGGTAACAAAATGTAACCATATATAATTTTATCCTTCTTAATTAAACATAAAAATTATATACAGTAACAAAACGTAACTAAGAAACCCATTATTGGCACACAATAAGAAACAAATCAGGCTTCTGTGAAGCTCCATGCAAACGCTTCTGGTGAAACATTTTAACAAGAGAACAATTTTGCAATTAGAACAACTCAAACTTTATAAACTGCAGAGCAATTGATCGCACCCCTCCCCTTGCCTCCCTGCGCGCATGCCCCACTCTCCTTTTCTCCACCCCCACCTAAGCTCTGCTAGCTGCATGGCCCGATTCTTCTCCTCTTCCTTGTTCTTTCATGGAGATACTTTTAAATTGGGTGTTTAACTCCTGTGATATTTTTGTCTGTAAAAAGAAGGATGAGCTTGTTTGAGCATTTATGTGAACGTATAAAGCTTTGTACGTTCACGTTTTTCCTCCGGAGGAAAAAATAGCGTTCCTGTTGTGCTTTGCAGTTGAAAAAAAGAAAAAAGAAAAAAAAACAGGCGTCCACAATACAAAATTAGCTTTGACGATTTTCGTTGACAGCCCTACTTTCAGTTAGTTTAATTTTGTCTGTTTTGGACTGTTTTGCTAACTTGAGCCAAAACAGCCATTGTTTAACACACTTGTTTAGAACGCACTTTCTTTTGGGAAAAAAAAAAAAATGAGTGAGGGTTGTATCAAATGTGGTTGACTTTATTTACTTGATTATTGATGTTTCTGTTGATTCAAAGCTCCTGCTGAACCGAGTATAAAAGTGCACTTACACTATAAACTTACATTGGAAACCTGTTACTTGAAATTTAAATGCCTACTTAATTTGAGCTAACAACCATGTAGAAATCCTTAGAAACATATAAAGAAAAATGAAACTGCCTCCAAAAATGACGTACTTGGTGACAAATGGCATGATCAAATGACTTACCTGGTCAGTGTATACAGTGTTTGTTTAAAATGTGTCTGTCTTTGACCTTGTTTCAGTCAGGTTTTTTTCTCCCTTTTCCTATCTCTGGAGCAGTCTACCTTTCACCCATTGAATGGTGCATGGCAACAGAAAGAACTCTGAGAAGGTATGACATTAAACCCTGAAGAAAACATAAAAGGTCTAGAGAAGAACTTTTAACAGTAACCGGGATTTGGACATTCCTTTATGAACTACAACAATGTTGAATTGAAATTGAAGAATGATCAATTAATGTCTTGGTTGGTGGTTTTTTTTTTTTTTTTCAATACAATCAATAGATTACTTTACTCCTGTGTTGCGTTTTGTGTCCACACAATCTGTGCTCCCTGAGACAGAAGGATCTTCTGTTAAGTCAGTGCGCTTTGCCATTAACACTAGAAGTCCAAGGCTTTTTTGGACCTCCTTTAGCCAAGAGGAAGCTAACTGGCTACTCTGGTTACTCTGGTGGCTATAATGAGCAACGTCATTTCATGTGTAAATATGGCCTTTAGCTCAGGAATATGGTGTGTGTGGTGTGGGGAGGGGCTGTTGGGTTTTTTTCATTGCTAATTGACTGTGTTGAGAGGTTTCTTGGCAGACTATTGTTCATGTATAGCAAGCAGATGACTTGATTGAGCACTTTTCATTTTGTCATGTAGGATCTTGCACAGTTGTAAACAATGGATGTAAATTTACACTTTCATAGAAATAGCCGATTGCATGCAGCTTGCTCTTAAATCAGTGAATCCTTTTGTGCTGAGGTGGATAAATACCTCACTGCACATAGTCTACTACTTCAGTGCCCTCAAGAAATTTGTACGAACCCCCTCTCCAAGGAACACAAATGCAGAGAAGACTCACCACTCAGCAGGCTTGGGAAATGATCCTGAGCACAGTAAACCCTTGTAACTCGAATGGAAAAGACAGTCCTGCCAGATTCAGACTCTGAGCTGTCTTCAGGTGAGATTTCATTTCATATTTCTTTGTTTTAAATATGAAAGTGGAAAATACAGCAAAGGTAGAGTGGAGTGACCAAAATACATACACTGTTTTTTTTTGTCTTTTCTGTTTGTGCACCTTAGCAGACATGCTCTGCCATCGGAAGTGCAAGACATTTTTTTGCTTTAGTTGTATGTTTTTATTTAGGAAGATATTTCAGAAAATATTCTGATACAGAGAAGGAGATACATTACCATATAATAACTGGTGTAAGCCCATTGGGACGGCTATGGTTGTGTCATTTGACTTTCCCGTTGCTCACCAATTTGACTTTGTGCACACTGCAGATGAAGCACAGCAAGCTGAGCATGTTGATTGGTTCTGACTGCTGGTCAGCAAACCGAGGAAACCCACAGATCACTGGATTGCGTTATCGCTTTCAAGACATTATGCGACACCTATGCTTTGATAACATGTTCACCCGCAGTGAGCGAGCAAAGACAAATAAGTTTGCTGCAATTTCCACTTTGTGGGGATCATTTGTCACCAACTGCATTACATCCTACAATACTGGTCAACATATCACTGTTGATGAGCAGCTTTTTCCATCAAAGACTCGCTGCTGTTTCCTGCAGTACAGTGTAACTAAGCCGGGCAAGTTTAGAATCAAGTTTTGGGTGGCTTGCAACTTGAAATCCAAGTACATTTGCAATGTTCTTCCATATCTTGGCAAGGACCCCAGTCGTCCCAGCAGGGAGAGACTGTCCAAAAATGTAATGATGAAGGTGATGGGATTATTCCTGGACAAGGGCAGAAATGTTACCACAGATAATTTCTTTACATCGTTGTCACTTGCACTACGACTGCTTTGCTGGAAAACCACCATCCTTGGCACAGTCAATAAAATTCACTGGGAAATTCCTTAATCTGCTAGACAGACGAACCACAATGAATGTACACTGTCCACGCAGGAACAGGGCGCTGGCCAGTCGCCGTGTTCTATAACATTATTGATATGGCAGCACTAAATGCACATGTGCTGTATCAAGCATGCGCCTGGAGACAGGAGAGATGTGTGGACTTCCTTGTTGAGCTTGCAAGAGAGTTTGCTAACAATCATGTCATTGTGAAGAAGACACAAAAGGAGCAACTGCTTCTGCAACAACCTTCCACACCTTGGAAAAAGAGCCATGCGTCAGGTCAAACATAAAGGCAAGAGCTATCATGCCACTGTGCGATGTGTTGAGTGCTACAGATACACATGTGGTAAATGCAGAAGGGAGGTACCATGGCAGTGCCAGTGTGGTAAGTAGGTTATGCCTGCTGATTATAAGTTTGAGCATGGACACGCCTAGTTGATTGGGAGGTTGTGCTTTAAAAGCCCTCCTCCTTTGCCTTTTGGCATGAGCCATTTCAGTTGCCTTACACAAGCTGCCAGGAAGTGGAGTGTGGGTGCGAAGGCAGGTAAGTCAAGTCTGGTGCATGCATGGATTTAATGCGTATGGGAACTCACGACTTGTCCACAGTTCCCTGTATATGGCCAGTCGGCTGGTTTCGGGCGTACTTGTAGGTGACGTCAGTAGCTGACAAGCGCGACGGACTGTTTCACCTAAACCCACTTTCTCAACGTGACCGGTACGTACTAAATAAAGTATCTCGTGCATGCTTGGTTCTTAACAAGGCTCTGTCATGTTAATATGTTTTATTTTTCAGATTTGCTTCTGTACGCTGCTCTTCCCACCCTGCAAATTGGGGATTAAAGCTGCTGCTTTGCCTTCACTGTTTTTATTTCTTGGTTCCCATACGGGTTTCCCCCTTCCTCTCGCCGCGTTGGGACAGAGTTGGACGGAGACACCCCACTGTACGGAGGAGACTGCATTTCATTGGGGAATCTTGCTGAACGTTGGATTCTGCTCAATAGCTCTTATCGGTGCTAGTGGCGCCCGTGGGGGCCAACATCATTGTGGTGTTTTATTGTGTGTTTTTTGTAAAATCATTTTTATCTTTGGTTTTTATTCTTTTATCCCGTTTGTTTCAGGAGATTGGGAGCCCGAGGTAGGGGATTGCTGTTTGGTGCCGTGTGGTTTCCCCCCCACGTGTGCAGTGCATCGCACTTTGGGTATTTGTTTTTATTTGCAGTGCTAGCCGCCTCGGTAAGCTCTGTCTCCTGAACCGCTCGATTTTAAACAGTCTTATGATGATCTTTTATTTTTTTATTAGGCTATAATAAATTATTTTTTAAAATGATTACAGCTTCTGCCTCTGTTAAAGTAAAAACCTATACGAGCCTTGGTTTTTTGTTTCATTCCTGGGGCCGAGCAGCTCCAGGTGGCGTTGTTGGTTCACCCTTTCTTAACCAGTGTTGCCACACCAGGATTGTGTGTAATTGCTGAAATGTAATAATTTACTTTTTATTATTATTTGCAAATATATGTAAAAAATATTTTTTTTTTTTTGGACTATCCTTCTCAATAAATCTTAGAAACAAAAAACATGTCTTGATCTCTCCCTAAGATGACAACGTGAAACAAGTTTTGTTAAAGTGACTGAGCATGGCCCCACCTGTGGTTCCCATTGTTAACATAACAAAAGCATCTGTTAACAATTCATTTAGGATATTAGCTAAAAGCCTTCCAGCCCATCGGCTGCCTTGCAGGTTTTATAGGTAGAAAAGCCAAATGGCTGCTCTGTGGGACTTCTAGTTAAACCTGTTTCTCTTACTTTTTAAAATTACAATTTTGTTTGTTTGTTTCCTTCTATATGAAATGTCTTATAATTAACTTTTATATGGGCATTCTGAGGGGTTTTTTTTAATAAAAAGAAATATATTTAGTTCAAATATGTCATTAATGTTCTGTTCTTATAAATAGGTAGAATTTTATTATATTGGGTTTTTTTACCTTTTTTCTTTTTCCTGATCCAAAAAATGATCAGAACCGTGACTCAAAAACTGTGACATGATTCGAATCGTGAGTTTTGTGATCCATTGCATCCTTAGTCCGGTGATACATCCCGTGCAGGGACCCATGAAGACCTGTTCTCCTGCACGGCATCCTCTGCTATCCCTTGCCTGAGACATTCACTGTCTGTTGGGACCTTGAGCTTGATGTATTCATGCATCTTGGATGTTTTCATCCTGGATACTGTCTTCTACGCTCAGCCACTTTCATTGCGAGTAGCAGACAGACTCAAGTTGTGCTGGATTTGGGATGGAACCCTCCATTTTTGCTAAGGATCTTTCGTGTCTTAACATCCGTGATCTATATTTCTTCCTTCAGCCATCTAATTATTCCTGCAGGGTATCTGATAGCAGTCATTATGGCAGTGTGTAGCTGACAAGATGGTAATGGAAAGCCAACCAGACATTGTGGTGGTGGATAAAGAACAGAGAAAAACTGTTGTGGTGGATGTGGCAGTACCAAGTGATGGTAACATCAAGAAGAAGGAACATGAGAAACTGGAGAAATGTTAGGGACTCAGAGAAGAACTGGAGAAAGCTTGAAAGGTGAAGGTGACAGTGGTGCCCGTGGTCATTGGAGCACTCTGGGCTGTAACCACGAAACTGGAGGAGTGGCTTCAGCAGATCCCTGGAAAGACCTCAGACATCTCAGTCCAAAAAAGGGCACTGCTAGGAGCAGATGCTGCACAGGACCCTCAAGCTCCCAGGCCTCTGGTAGAGGACCCCAGCTTGGAGTGAGGTACCATCTGGTGAGAGTGGGAGGGGTGTTATTTTTTTATTTATTTTTTTTTTTTTATATATCTTCTGGTAACGGGTCAACAACCATGGACGCATCATGCCAGCTCTCTAGTTCAGCTCTCTCTAACTCAGTTGGTACAGCCTTAAATCAGTTGTGCGTGACAGTAATGAAAGCTCACTTATCACCACTTTTAGAAGTAGCTGAGGAACTCGAAAGACCTTTCCAAGGTTCTGGTTCTAAACAACATGAAAGACTTTGATAAGTCTTTCATGTGTTTGATCATGAACATCTGAGCAAAGCAACTGCAGTAGTTGTTTTTTATACTAATTAAATTATTGATAATTTCTGATTATCATCAAATGTGTAGTAAATAAAAATCATTTTTTAAATTATCCTGTTTTATGGAGACATTTTTCTGATAATCTACACATATTTTGTCACTTGATCTACTCATGGTTTGATGTTTTTTTAATGTTATGTCTCTACATAATCAATATGTACTTTATCTTTGTCATGTAATTTAATGATACTTGGGGATTTTTTTCAATGACCTTAATCTGTGTTGGTAAAGTATAAATAATTGATCAGAAGTTAAGAACCGAATAATGATAATTTAAGAAAAGAATGTTTATAAAAAATCTGAAGTTAAGTAAAGAAAAGCAGGTCTGGGATCATACGTTTGCTTCCTCTAACTCCATTTTAAGCAAAAAAAATATTTAGCTTGTAGCTTAAGCATGTACTCTGGTTTTCTGTGTGGAGTGCAGTTGTCATTCCTATTTGTACATAGACTAGTATTGCAGTTTAAATGTACTTCAGACCTATTAAAAATAGGATACAAGTCACAAACTCTGTATTCAGCAAAACTAAAAAGAAAAAAAAAAGAGCTGGAAAGAAAACAGCTACAAATATTCAGCTGTGATTTGGCTTATGACTGGGGCTTAGGGGCAGACGGACTGTCATGGATCAGAGCCACACTATTTAACTGATAGCAGTGGAGGGTGTTAAACTGGCACAAAACTGAACAGCAGTCTGCGCCCATGACCGAGTATGGAGACATGAGGAGGATGTGAGCCAGACGATGTGTGTTTCCTCAAACTCCTGCTGGAGTCCTTTTTAGATACTTGTGAGCTCAGTAAAAATTGCCAAGAACTGCTGCCACAGCTAACGTTGTGGCTGTCTCAAATTAAAGAAAAAAAAATACATACATTCAAAAACAGGCATGCTACTCAAGGTTGACAATGCACCGACTCTGAAATACATCACAACGCTGATATGTTCTTTGTTTTTTTTTTTGTTTTGTTTTTTTTTGCAGTGGGTAGATACGGTTTGAAGCACACATGGAATTCTTCAGCCACAGCAATATTATCCTGAAACATGGTTCACACAGACGTGATGTCTTTTTGTCATCCATCCCTCTTTTAAATCCCTTTTGGGATCACTGGGCTGCTGGAGCCTATCCCAGCTACTGTTTTGCAAAGGGATAATTTAGATTATCCATTTAACTTATGAAGCATGCTTCTGAACTGTTGGAGGAAATTTGGAGAGCTGGAGAAAACCCAGAGAAACAAAGAGAAAACAAACTCCACACAGAAAGGACCCAGTTGAAATTTGTATCAGGCCTTCACAATGTCAGGCAAGAGTGCTAGCCACTATTATTCCCATGCAGCCCTCACCTCCAATCATCCAGGGTTTAGGGTTAAAGGTGAGTGAAGTTTGGGCACACCTTGGACAGGCTGTCAGGCTGTCAGTCTGTCGTAGGGCCATACTATCACTTTTGCACACACACCAAGGGACACTTTTGAGTAACCAATAAACCTGTGGCACATGTTTTTGGACTGTGTGAAGAACCCAGAATGCTCTGAGAAAAAACAAGGAGAACATGCAAACTCCACAGAGGAAGGACTGACTCAATGAAATGAAGTGTCAGTGTCAGTAAAACAATAATTTGTTTAGTACTTTGGTGTGCCCTTCCGAAGGATTTCAGCTGCATTTGCTGTGCAGAAAAGGATGTTTAAGGGCTTGGTCACACCGCCCGAACTTTGCTGGAATGTACCTGGAGCGGCGCAGAATTATGACAACGCTCGTCACTGCGCACAAAATGGAGGAAAAAAATTGAACACACAGGCGTTGGCGTAGCAATGCACCGCTGAAGTCGGCGTAGCTTTAGCATTGGTTTATCTGTAGTGAGCTATGTTAGCTATGCCCTAATGTTACGATGACGTGAAATATTTCAGATTTTTTTTATGTCAGATGTGAAGCTGACTCATGTTATAAATTGGCAGAAATAAATAGACATGGATTTGCTGTGTGCTGCAGTCTTACCGAGACCTCAGCAGCTGCTTTAAAGAAAAGATGGGCTCATGATGGGATTCCTGGAATAAAAGGACTCTGTTCTGTGTTATTTGAATTTATGAATTTGTCTGTAATCTTACTTTCCCTCCCATGCTCTTAAATGTCATGTGGATTTGTTTGTAGAATTATTCCTGAATTTTGTCTGCTCTAGTGAAACACATTTTAATTCCTGATCAAATTAGAAGGGGCTAAATAATTAATCATTTTGAAAACAATTTGGTGTGAGCATCAAAGTGCAGCTCACTGTGTTGATTTTTTTTCTCCTTGATTTGAAGTAAATTCTGCTTCTCTATCGCTATGCAGTGAACACACAGGAGGGCATAAACGTATTTGTCAGCCAGATCCTGCAAGTTGTTATGGATTTGAGTTCAAGAACTTACATGCAGAGAAGATTTGGATGCAAAAGGACAAGTTGAAGCTTAAATAATATCAGAAACAAACAAAAAAAAAAATCACAGGAGGGAAAAAAGGACAAGTCAAAAAAGCAAACCTAAGGAGCAGTGTGAGTGCAGTATGACATGACAAACCTAAAGCTCACAGAATGCTCCACCACAGAGAGCGGAAACAAGTTGACTTAAATAGGCAAATAACACAATCAATAAAAAGGGTTTGCAGCTGTGAACACCTTCAGCAGGAAACACAGGTGAGTTGGTGGGAGCAGCAAGGAAAGGCCACAGCAGACCTGCACAAGATCAGGAAGTGAGAACCAAAAACAAAACAAGCAGAATGTGTTACACACAAACACACCCCAACCAACCTTGCGTCTATCTGGTTGCCGGACGGTAAGGTTGGTTGGGATTGTGCCTACGAAACTGGGTGACGACGTCCTTGTCCAATACAGATAAATCACTCACCCATTGCCGATGCTCCGATCTATAACCCCAAGAAGCTGGCCCACTGCCCACAAAACACGGTGGGGGTGTCTCCACGTCAGCAGCCTGAAGGGGGCTCACCCTTCAGTGGTAAGTGGTAATTTAGTTCTCGAGTGGTGCTCTGGACTGGTATTTCTCCTATGATTCATACATTGTTAAGTTAAAATCAGCAACCTGCTGGCTGTGTTCAGCCAGGATCACATGTGTTTCCCATAGGACAGTGTCCCTCAATGCAGGAAAGCAGGGTCTGCTGATTTCATAAGACCTAGACTACCCCCACCCAACCCCACCCCACCCAAAAGCAGTACGCAATGGCTGGAAGCCTGAGCAGGACATCCAACCCAGAACACTTGAAGACAGACTCAGGATACTCAACCTGCTCTGCAAAAAGGGAGAAATGGTATATAGTGTATACCTATATGGCACTTTTCTACCATGCTTTTAAAGCTCAAAGTGCTTTACAGTCACAGTCCCATTCACCCATGCACACACGCATTCACACAATGATGGCAGCTCTCCCGTCTAACACTTGTGCCTACCTATAACCACCAGGAGCAATGTGGAGTTTAGTGTCTTGCCCATGGACACTTCAACACATGGCAGGAACTAAACCTGCAATCAGAGGATGACTGCTCTACCTCTGCACCACGGCCACCTTGGAAATGCTTTGATTCTTGATTTCATGATAAAGAATGACTTTGAACCGGACACCATCCACATCTCAGGTGGAGTGGATAATTGTGGACGTCACGTGAAGGTCATGGGATTCCTGATTAAACTTCAGAGAAAGTGTCCTTCTATCTACAACTCAGCCCTGACTGAACTTAAACTGGCAGTGAAAAAAAGTGAGCAATAGGAATGTTAACTTGATTGTCCTTTGTTCTAATTTAAACTAAATTTGATTTGTTTTCTGTCATGTTAACATAACTTGTTAACCAGTTTGACCCTGCTTTTACATCTTAAAAAGGAAGTGTTTCCTATGAAATAACACTCACAATATCCTTAATACATGATGTTATTAACAAAATGATTTGACTATGTTTTCAGTCTTCATATAGAATAACATAACATGATCCAAATGTACCTAAAACTAACTTTTTATTTCTGTCTGATCATTAAAGCAATTAAAAAAAAATCATCACAGTCCATCTACACAAAGCTTTTGTTTGAGTATGAATGTCTGCTGAAGTCATTCATGCACTCAAATTAATCTGAGTGAAAGAGGACTTTAATTTTTCTAATGTAATATCCTCAACGAGCTGTAGTAATATAAGTGTGCTTCAAGACAGATTATGGGGTGCTGATTTGGAACATAAATATGAGAAAGGACAGGGATCAATAACAACAAAGCTTCAAATAAATGGGATCCATTATTTTGCTGGTGAACATCACTAAGTGAATGAATCAGTAAAAACCAAATATGTCCTTTTATCTATGCCACTGATCAATGCGTATGTTGGTGGGGGTTTTGGTCCTTTCTCTCTCTCTCTCTCTCTCTGTCCTTTTCAAAATAGAAATAGTGCTTTTTATGTCTAAAGGTTGGAATTTGATTTTAAAAACCATTAGTGGCATATTGATTAGTTAAAGAAGGAAGGAAATGAAAAAGAATGACTAAGACCCAAAGTGGAAAACATTCCCTTTGTGACATCAAGGTCTAACAACTACTTAGAAACGTAGCAATGCTTTGGACTTATGGCGGATTTGTGCTCCTCTTTTCCTTTTATGTACATTGACAGACACTTCAAAAGATGAAAAGCAGTAGGTAGAGAATGACATATATATAGTAAACTTTAATATTTTTAATGTTAGCAACAATAAATTGGATCTCAGGTTTTATTTTATTTGAATTGCCTGAAATACAGTAAATGCTCCCAAAGAAAATCTTTTTCCACAGCTCTTTTTTGAGATATAGACTCACACAGTTTATAAATAAAAACATGTTCATGTATTTTTCTAAGATAAGATTCACAATTATATGAATTCTGCCCCTGGTCTTGTTCAATACACATTTATTCACCGGTTCTTTGTTTCTCCTACTCACTCCACTGTCCTAGAGGAATTTCAGCAGGTTGCTTAGCAAACTTCCATCCTGCTGATGTATATTAAGAATCTGATAAAACATCTTAACCATTACGTATATTGTCTGAGTCATGTAAAATTTTAGCAATTAGACATTATAGAATGCCCCTTTCCTGTCCCTTTTTAATCACAAAAAATGCAAAAGCACATGTTGTATTGAAAGAAAATAGTGCTTTTGGTGTTTCTAAGATACTGTTGTATCATGTTTCCCGTGAAGCAGGAAATATATAACATGATTTAAGATTAAAACTGTTTCTGAGTATTTCTTTATTTTAGCCATGATGAATCAGGAGCAGACGAAAACCTGTGGTTTAAAAAAGCTCAGATTTGTGACAAGGCGGCTGCCATGCCAAAATCTCCCTTCTCCGCTACAGCTCTAAATCTTCCACTTACAGACAAATAGATCCGTGTACGTCTTATTTTCCTCGTTTGAGCTGCCATCTGGCTCAAAACAACACACGCTGGAGGTTCTGGCTTGATGAGACTAAATCCTGTGGTCTCCTCCACAAACTGCCACCTTAACATGGTAGTGGGATTTGGAAGCGTAGGTGATCTCAGGAGTTAAGCTTTCCAGGGCCCTTTCTTACGCCCCAGTACATAGTCTGCCATGGCAGGCAGGTCCGGGGTGATGAGTCAGACAAAGAGTGGTTCAGAACACCTTTAAGAAAATATATCAAGACCTAGTTATTTTGGTTTGGCATCACCGCCGCCCCGCTCTGGAACCAGGCCTGGGTTTGGGCTCTTTCCATGGGCCCCAGTCAGGTCAAGCCCAAAGTGAAGATGTGGGATCACTCCCCTCACCAACTGCAGGACAGCTCAACAGAAGTTGGTGCAATGTTGTTTGGGTGGCAGTCAAAGCCGGGTGCCTCAACGGCCCAACTACTGGTCACGGAACTTGACTTGTGGGATAAGGAAAGTCAGTCTAAACAAAATCTATACTGGACCTATGTTAATTTAAGATATCCAATAATCCACAACATCCATCCATCTTCGGGGGTGGGGGTGGGGCATTGCAGCAGCAGGGGACACTGATAAATTGAAAGTTGTAAAGTCTTACATCCATCCATCCATCTTGTTTATTTTAAAGATGCAGAACCCAATGATGCACTTTTGTTTATATGAACATATTTAGTATTTTTTATATAGAAATTTTATGAGATCAATAATGATATCAGTGTTTGTTTTTATTAATACGTCTCAACGAGCAAGTTTTTCATGTAATATATGTGTGTGTTTGTGTTTTGAAGTACTTTATATATGTTTTATTAAAACTATATGTTGCAAAACGATTTCAAAAATGCATTTTTAGCTTTAATCTAGTTAGTTTTCCTTTTTTCCCCTTTTTGCTGATCCAAAAAATTATTCCAACTGTGAGTGTAAAACCTTGACACGATCTGAACTGTAAGTTTTGTGATCTGCTACATCCCTAATGTCGGTTATTTGGAGATAATTTGAAACCAAAGTATTGAGAAATCAAAGTATTGAGATGGTTGTTCCCACATACATGCCGCCCTGTCTAATATGAGGCAAAATGACTTGAAATGTTTACATGAACTTTGACAATAAATGAAAAATCTTCATTACAAGTTATTGTCATTACAAGTCTACACAAAAATTGTTTAAACGAGCCGCAAACGTTTGACAGAGAATGAAGACAAAATAAAAAAAATTTGCTGATATGTGGAAGTTGTTCCTGATTTCTGGAAACTTGTAAAAAGGACATTCAAACATTTCCCCCTAGAAAGTTTGTATTAGGGAGGCATCTGTTCAGAAACTTTAGCACATATGTTCCTCTGTGCTGAAAAAATACACTAAGTATCAGGATTTTTTTCATGTAAATGGACAGTCCTCCCATTATAGTCAAGTTAGCTACGGAGTCCCTCAGGGCTCAGTTCTATGACCCATCCTGTTTATGCTTTACATGCTGCCTCTAGGGAATATAATCAGGAAACACAGGATTAATTTTCACTGTTATGCGGATGATACACAGTTGTATTTATCCAGTAAACCTGACCAGAATGGCCGCTTAGAGAAACTTAATGCCTGCATTGGTGACATCAAGATTTGGATGACAGCTAACGACCTCCTCCTAAACCCAGAAAAAACTGAGGTCATTATACTAGGTCCAAAATACCTCAGAGATACCCTACCTGTTCAGATGGTCTCCCTGGATGGTGTAAATATAGCCTCCAATCCCACAGTTAGAAACCTGGGGGTTTTATTTGACCAGGATTTATCATTTAAGGCTCACATATCACAGACTTGTAAAACTGTATTTTTTCACCTACACAATATTTCTAGGATCAGAAACATATTATCTAGAAGCGATGCTGAAAAACTCATCCATGCATTTGTTACGTCTAGGCTGGATTACTGTAACTCTTTGCTAGCAGCGTGTCCTAAAAGTTCTTTAAAAAGTCTTCAGCTTGTTCAAAATGCAGCAGCTAGATTGTTAGCAGGAACCAGCAGAAGAGAACACATTACTCCTGTGTTAGCTTCACTTCACTGGCTCCCAGTTCAATCTAGAATCAAGTTCAAAATCCTCCTGCTAACCTATAAGGCCTTTAATGGTATGGCCCCATCCTATATTAAAGATCTCATAGAGCCTTACCAACCAAATAGAACACTTCGCTCACAAAATGCAGGACTGCTTGTGGTTCCTAGAATTTCTAAAAGCACAGTTGGAGGTAGAGCCTTTATCCACCAAGCTCCTGTTTTATGGAATAAACTCCCAGATCATGTAAGAGAGGCTGACACAGTTTCTACATTCAAAATTCGACTTAAAACATTCCTCTTTGGACAGAATTATTGCCAGGCTAGCTAGCAATCAGAGATTATTTAACTTACTGCTGCTCTGCGTCACCTGCTGTGATGGGGTTTGCCGCACTGTCTCTGCTCACCTCCCCTACCCTAACCCTTCCCATCTCCCTCCACCTCAAGACTTCCTCTTATTTTCCACTCTTCCCTCAAACACAACATACACGTTAAAGGGCCTTTATGTCCTATGGCACTCACTTTAATTTCAAGGGACCACCAAATCCCAACTGCACAACATTACATAACACCTTTATTTCAAGGGAAGACTGGATCCCACTGCACTCACTCAGACTCCAAGGGACCCCCGAGTCCCATCTGCATTACACAACATACTCAAGTCCACAAGCCCCTCTCCTTCATCTCTCTCTTTCCTTTTCTACCAACCCCCCACCTATCTTACAATAAACCCTACCCTAACCCGGGTCTGTATCCTTCTCCCACCCCCCCTCTCTCCACCTGCAATCTTCATTACATCACTTGTCATCTGCCATTGCTTTATTTTATTTGGTTTATCATGCCTCTGTTTGGTGCAGTGTGATTCACATGTTGTCCCTCTTTCCCACCCCCCTATGGGGGAGTGGGAGAGATTTCTGATTCCAGGTGGATCGTCTGGGCTCCTGTCCTTGGCTGTGACCTCGCCTTTGGCTCTTCCCGCTCCTGTCTTTCGCTGTGACCTCGCCTTTGGCTCTTCCCGCTCCTATCTTTCGCTGTGAACTCACCTTTGACTCTTCCCGCTCCTGTCTTTGGCTGTGACCTCACCTTTGGCTCTTCCCGCTCCTGTCTTTGGCTGTGACCTCACCTCGCCTGTGCTCCTGTCCTTGGCTGTGACCTCACCTTTGACTCTTCCCATTCCTGTCTTTGGCCGTGACCTCGCCTTGGCTCTTCCAGCAACCCCAGCTTTTTCCACAACTCCTACTGGATGAAGCCCATCTGCTACTCTATTCAAACATGTCTTTGTTTATTTAATACTTAGCTGTTATCTTGACTTGTTGCTGTTTATCTAGACATGTTTGTTTATCAGACATATACTTGTTATTCAACCATGTAGTTATAGAATTAATTAACCTCACTTTTCTTTAATAGTTCTAGTGCATCACCTGTCCGTCCGGGGTTGAGGATCTCTCCTTCATGTGGGCAACCCTGAGGTTTCTTAGTTTTTCGCCCCAAAAAAACGGCTATGGCTGTGATATTGGGCTATATAAATAAAATTGAATTGAATGTAAAAAACAAATTATGATAAATATTTTTGCCCTGACAGATGATCTGAGCCTGGACTGAGTTCTCAGTGTTATAATGGCATTATATGAAAGCAAAAAAATAAACTGCTGGCAGTGCATTGCCAGGTCACGCCAGCCCTGGACGCTCTGTCCTGTTAACACAAAGAGGAGGCATTTGCATATAATTACAAATAAACTGCCATTATTCCTCCATGCATCATGTCAAAGCACAGCCTGCTGGACTGTCACTAAAACAGTTACTGAAAATTCTATAGCTCCTGGTCAGCTGTCTCTCATATTGTCGATTAGGTTACTTCCTGCTTATGTCATCTAATCCGGAAATAGGGACATTCTTCCCATTCTGCATGCCATCTAGGACAGTGAACCCTAACATTTTTTTGGGGTCACATACTGGTTTAATATCAGACAATATTCGCACTCCCTGGTGAGTGTCTAAAGAAAATTATATCAGTCAGAGCTAAACTAATGAATTCCTATTTTTAGTGTTTCTGGCATAAACGATCAACATGATGTAAAGACAAAAGATGAACATCTGAGAAGTGCAATGGAAGATACCTTGAACATGTAATGTAATGTCGATCATGTCTGAGTTCTTGCTCGATCTTGCTTTGTGGACAAGTATTCCTTTGATGGACTGCACATCCAGAAGTCAGAAAGTTTGTAAGGTTGTAAGGTTGAAGATAATGTTTGATTTTTTTTCAGTGTTCAGTTTCTTAAAAATCTTTTTTTCAAAATAAAATGATATTTTATTAAATTAAGTATAAAAATACAGTTTGGAACTATATGTAGCTATTTTATGCACAATGAAGATTCAATAAAACAAAGCTGCTGATTTGTAGAAGTTATTTCTGATTTGTAAAAATTCAACAAATGTTCTATTTTTGTAAAATATCCCTATTGGATAGTTAAATTCAGATTCCGATTTATCTTTCTTGGCCAAAAGAAATAAATCATGTTTTGTTTTTTATTAAACCTTGATTCATTGTGTATTTCTCTGAAACGAGTATTTTCTGTGCTAAAGTTTGATAACAGGTGTCTGCCTAATTTAGTTTTGCTTTAGGAAAATTCCTAAATTTCCCTTTCACAAGTTTCCATAAATCAGAAACTACTCTTTTTTTTTTAAACTGAATTTTCTGTAAAATGTTTGCAGCCACTTTAAACATAAACACCGTGTAGGAGCTATTAAAATGTGATGTAGATTTTTCCTTAAGCATCAAAGTGGTGGCTAACAACCGAATGCCAACTTCAGCCACATCTCACTTTTAATGTGTGATGGATAAAGGGAAATAAGATGACACAACACTTTTTAAACTGGTGTTTTATAAATATTATAAACTATATTACCAAAAGTATTGGCTCACCTTCCTGACTCATATATAAACTGAAGTGTCATCCCATTCCTAACCCATAGAGTTTAATATGATGTGGGTCCACCTTTTCTTATTTAACATTTCTAAACAATGGGCGAATCAGCCCATTGAGATGACACATCTCGGTTTTGAGGGGTTCCTCATTAAGCAAATAACTTTTGAAAAAACAACAAAATATAGTGCACATTTTAAACAAAGAAGTAGTTGAGGAACAAATAAGTATAAAGCCAACACTTGCATACATCCACATTCACACATGCACACATACATAACAGCTCTCAACTTTCACCCCTCATCATAATACATTTACAAAACAAATTCAGTCAAAACACAGAACATGGATGTGGACATTTTTCAAAAAGACAAGACCTTATGAATTAAATCATGTGATGAAAACAAGTGCAAATATCTTGTAAATGTAATAAGAGAACTCACTTAAATAATGCTAAAGATGCATATGAACGTACTGAGGAGGGAAAATTGTTCTATTCGTTGGCGGCTCAAATGCTAAAGGTGTATTTTACTGGTTTTCTGTTAAATCTTGGCACAAGAAAATAAATGTGATCAGTGTGACGGAGGTTGTGTTGTGAATTGAATGGAACTAGATACTGCTTCAAATATGGGGGGAAATTATGATCAAAGCATTTGAAAATAAACAGGAAATAATAATAAGTTCTTCTTACTGATGGTGAAAACCAACATAACTTTGTGTTATGTTTTATATGAAAAGTGCCATATAAATAAAGGTTGATTGATTGATTGATTGATACATTGTACAGTGTTGTGTCATGTAGGGACAGCGGGGAACAAGACAACAGAGACTATTGTAAATGGCATCTAAAGAGTGTAAATTGGTTGTGGTAGTATTAAAGTAAATATTGTCTAAATAGTGAAGTAAAGGAAGCAAGAGTTGAGAAATTATTATTTTCCTGACAGCAAGACTACAGCAGTTAATTGATTGATACAATAATTTAAAACTGTAGTTTAGTTAATTTTTTTTATAGATTGTATGTGAGTCTTAAAAGATAAGTCAGTTTTTAGCCAAACACCAACGTATTTGAAAGTATGTTTTCTCAAGTGTAGAGGAATCTAGGAAATGCAAATTAAGTATTATTCCATCAACGTTCATATTTTGTTTCTGGAAAAGAATAGAATATGATTTTGTTTTGTTGAAAAGTAACTTATTAGATGACATCAATTTTTGTACAGAATCAAAGTCTTGTTGCAACGTAATGTAGATATCTGAAATACAAGGTTTGGAACAGTATATTATAGTTTCATCAGCATACAAATGAATATTACATTTGTAACAATAATTTGGCAGGTCAATAATAAATATGGAAAATAACAAAGGCCCAAGAGAAGAACCCTGAACTTTATTGAAACAAAGTTTGACTGAATGCCCCTATTTGACACAGATTGACGATGTTGATGAAAGTATGAGTAGAACCTCAGGAGGGATGGAGTAGAGAGACCAATGGCAAATAATATGTCTAAAAGAACGTAATGGTCTAGATGAAATGCCTTTGTAAGGTTCAGAAAAATAACACCAGTGCAGATATTGCTGTCAAAATTGCTAAAGATGTCCTTTGTAAATTTCACGAGAGCAGTTGAAGTAGAGAAGTGTTTTCTAAAGCCAGATTGAAATTGTGATAGCAAATTGTTAGTAGTGAGAAAACAAGATAATTGATTAAAAATACTATTTTCAAAGACTTTCACAACACTAGTAATGATTGCAATAGGCCTATAGTTGTTAAATTATTGGGTATCACCTCCCTTGTGTAATGGAAAAACCTTAACACTTTTTCAAGCAAGAGGCACTTCACAGGACAAAAAAAGACAAATTACAGAACTCAGCTAATGGAGATGACAGAACAGAAGATGCAAATATAATAAATTTAGCCTCAATCCCATCCCGAACCAACGTTAAGAGACAGCTTGCTAATTTTCACTTCCAGTTGCTACTGCCATTACCCACATGGGCATTTAAGTCCTCCGGAGAATGATGGAGTCCCCCATTGGGGAACTTTCCCGTACCCTTTCAAGAGACACCAAGAAAGCTGGGTACTTTTAACTGCTGTCCAAGCCAAAACCACAGTCAGAGACCTGTCCCCCACCCAAAGGTGAAGGGACATGACTTTCTAGTCCACCGGGATTAACTTCAATCGTTGGCGGCTGAGCTGGGAGCTCACGAGTTACATTGCACTGGCCCCTTCTGAGCTCTCCTGTAGGTGGTGGGCCCAAACAGCCATCGCAATAAATCCATACTTCGAAGGAAGACTCCTTTGCTTAGACTGCTGCCTCCGCGACCCGGTCCCGCATAAGCGGAAGAAAATGGATGGATGGAAGGAAGGAAGACTCCTTTTTTTTCTGTAAATGGTAAATTTCTTCTGCTTTGAGATTGAATACTCTTCTTCCATTTCCTCATTGGCTCTTTTTGCCCCAAAGAATCTTTATAAAGATGTATTTTTTATTAGTAACATTAACAGCTAAGGACTTTTGATTTAGCGGTCTGAGCAGCTGCTTTTCAGAAGGTAGCAAATTTAATACACATGACTGAGGGAAAAGGCCTTGACATACGTCAACAGTAAGTCACAGATATATGTTGCGTAAAGAATTCTGTGGTTTCTAAAAGAAAACTTTCACAATTAGAAAATACACACAAGTAACCACAGACTGGCAACAGTCTGCAATTCAGTGGTTGGGGATGACTGATCTATGAGTTAGATGTGCCTAGTGGATCCATGTTTTGTGGAGAGGTATCCAGTGTCTGGTGGACTGGGAGGATTACAGTTTGATGGATTGCCAGTGAGTGCCTGCTTGTCTCGTCTTGGATCACTCCAACCCTGATCAGCCTCTTAATTCAACTGGGTGCCAGGAAAGTTGGAATGATTCCCGGTGGGCTGCTTCATTCACGGGCTGGTTGGTCAGCTTTAAGAAAAATAAGCACGGTAGAATATAAATGAGTCTACTACTGGGAACACTTTGAAAAAAGATAATCAGATTAGGACTTTAATAAATCTACAAATAGAACAAAGAACACAAACCTAAATATTCTAAGAACACAAAAATGAGAAAATCAACACAGAACCACATTTCCAACAGTACTTCACACAGATACCCCCGAAAGAGAGGGGGGAGTGAACACGTGGCACACTGAGTGATGAAATGATATTGCGCTCTTTTAGTTCATGCCAGGGTTACCTACCCTCAAGGTAGGATCTTTTGATTAGCTTTTAGTCTTACAGCTGAGAAAGCTCCGGCGACAGAGGGAACATAAGTCATGAAATTTACAGTCATCCAGTACGGGAAAATTGATTTTTCTATGTTTTCTCATTCTCTTAAAAAAAAGATCCTGTCACTTCATTGTGGGCATGACAGTCAAGACAGCGGGATTTTGGAGAGGAATGTTTGAAGACTGTTAATTATTTCTTGTGATTTAGAAGAAATAACATGGTAAAACCAAGCTGTGTTTTTGATTTGCTGTGGTGACTAAAAGCAAACAAGCTTCCAAATTCTTCCACCCATCAGTTTTAATCACATTTATGAACACAGCTGATGCTGCATTTCAGATGCATCACTGTTTTATATTTAAAACTGTAAATATTTGATTACTCCACAAAGCCTGACGAAACCCAAACTGATGCACCATGATAATAATATACTGTCTATGTCCTATAGGCAGTATATTATTATCACTGGATGAAGCGGGGTGTGACATCACCCATAGAAAATGCCTTACCTCCAGTTGCAACGAAATGAAGTCACTTCAGTCGCCATTTTTCCACGGTATGGAGTTAGACATTTTGGGACCAGGTGACATTAGTAAGCGGTGATTGGTCCGAGTTGGTCTGTGACATAATTTCTATGGCAACCACTCTCACTAATAAGGATTTAGCTTGTTGGAAAGCCACACCCTGTAATGAAAGAGGGCTCTGGAGAATCTGTCAATCAGATGTTTCAAACATTGGAGGTGGGGGCAAATGTGTGGCCTCTTTTGAAAAAACTGAAAACATTCTTCATTAAAAATAGATTTTTAACAAAGATCAAGAGCTTGTCTCCCAAAGTAAAGCCATCAAAGCGAGTCTGAAAGTTTTCAATCAACTTATTGATAAAGTCAGAATGAGCAGTGACACTGATCCCATTAATCTCCTTCAGAGAAGGAAAATGTGCACAGTCCTCCTCCAGATCATCTTCAGAATGACCAGTTTCTTCTGAGTCACACACTAAATTGTCTTTTCCTTGATGCTTCCTATTTAAGTCATATAAGTGTCATGTGATGTCAATCAGAAAGGCCAGTGTATCTAAATTACTTTCCTCCTCCAAAAACTCCAAAAAGACCTGAGCCTTTGGAATTTTTTCTTGTTCCAGAAATTCTTGCATTTCATTTCTTATCTTCCAAAACGTTCCAGCACTTTTCCTTTGCTCAACCACCTAACATTGGAGTGCAGGAGTAGGTGATTGACATGTGCATCTACTTCTACTAATAATTCCCTCAGCAGGTGATGCTGGTGGGAAGATGAAGCCCTGAGAAAGTGAACTAGTTTGCTGATGGCGCTCATAGCATTTCCATACTGCTCTGAAAGTGATGAGCAGAGGGCAGACACATGGATAATACAGTGATATGACAAACGTTCTTATTTGTTCTTTATCAGTCAAGTAACTGTACCCTTTTCTTGTCCCATCATGGATTTTGCCCCAGCAGTAGTGATGGAGAGTACTTTTTAAAGATTTGATCATTTTGGAGTCACTAAATGACTTTTTGGGCTTGCCAAAAATTCACTGCAGTCCTAGTAAGCGCTTGTATGCTTGTTGTTGTGCTGTTAGCGCCTGTGTAATTATAAGTGTCCTTTCAATTCCTACACTTTCCGTGCCCTCGTCGCTGGTCCTGGCGGGTAATTTGTGCGAAAAGTTTTGTGTTTTGTCTCATAGTGCCGCTTGAATTTGGTGCTAGTAACAAGACCAACAGACTTCATGCATATAATACACACTGGCCTTGTTGAACTCGCTGCTAGTAAAATGAAAGCATAAGCTTCGGTCCACTTATCTCGGAAGAATTTTCAGTCCATTTTTCTAATTTTAGACATTGCTATTGTTCAATCAATTACACGATAACTTTACGTCTCAAACATGTAAACAACAGCACGTCACTCTGAGCCTTTGCTGGTTGATGGACCCCTGTTTACACATAGCTCCTAAAGGATCCAGAAATAAAAACAATACATGATAGACTCAAAACTTCCCTTTTGTATCTGCAGTTATGTGAAAACACTGTTTGCCTCACTTATTTATTTTATTAGAGTTGTTTTTGTCGTTTAATTCTGCAATTGCCCCTCTGTTTGTTTGTAATTACTCAAAAACCCTGTTTTATAATGACAAGCTGCCTCTTCTTCTGTAGTGTTGTAGTTGTTCAATAAAAAAAATTCAAATTAAAACGTAGATGCGGAGCATCACCTCGTTCTGGAGAACAAAGTCTACCTCGCGCTGGATGGCCTTTTTTTACAGACAATGTTGCAAAAATTGAAAGGTAAGTTGTGTGAATGTAACAGTTTTTTGGCTAAGGATTGTTTAATTCCATCAAATATTACAAATATTCCAGCCTGTGCATTAGTCTGTTCGAAGGGTACTTGAACTCACCACAGTCACGCAGAGGGCGCTGATGAGCATGCGTACCCAGACTGCTGCGGGGAATGGCTGGGGTAAGATGTGCTCTCCTTTGAGTCTGCAATCATATTTATCGTGAAATTGGTTTCTAGTTTCTTGCAATTACAACTGACAAAATAAGAAAAAGCTCAGTGTCGATTTTCCATAGTTTGTGTTGTCTTATGTTTTTAGCAGCCGCTTTAATTGCACTAATGTGCGCTGTTTCTTGGGAACTGATTAATGTTAAAGTTTCTTTCTTTTAGTGCATTCTTCACTTGTTTAGGGGGAGACACTGGGGCCGTTCTCTATTACTTTGTCTTCCTTTAACCTGGGATACCTTTTTCTTGTCTTATTGTGTTCTTTCCTTGTTTTATTTTATGTGCTGTGGGGGGAGGTGCCACGTGCACTTAGACTACTGCGGGGTATAATAATAAATATCAATGGACAGGAGACACAGAGAGAAAACCTGGACTTCAATGTCATATTTTGTTTTATTTTAACCAGATTAAAATAAATCGACTCAACGTCCAAGCCTGATCTTTATTTACTGGAGCAGAACGTTGAACCAGTTCCACAAAGAAAAAATAACTACATGCTTGTTGATTGCTTTTCTCACTATCACAAAGCAGTAGAGTAATTACTGAATGAATGAATATTTTTAAAGATATTTGACAAGTGTCTGCATGACTGTGTGCATGGAAGGGGTCTTAAAGGAACCCGGCCACTGTTAGAAACCGGCGTCTAAAGTTATGAACACCTGTTTGACCTGTCGTTTATTGGAGACCGGCGACTATTAGAAGATATACAGAATAGTCATTTTAGTAATATTGTGGTGATAAATGTAGTTTCTGTCCATCATTGTTCTTTGGATCGGTTCTAAAAATGAATGTAGCTTCATTGTATAGAAAGCAGCACGTGGACCACTGCGCAGCGCTCCACCTGAGGACAGATAGGACAGATGTCTCTATGAAGAAAGTGATGAAGAATCTCCTCCTGAACCAGCAGGTGATTACAAAATCATGTTGTGCAGAATTTTAGTTTGTTTGATCTTTCTAAATGTACCTGTTGTTACGACCGCATGCTGTGATAGCCCGGGGTAAAAGTCTCTTCATACTGGAGATGGGAACAGTTGTTCTGGGTTTTTTTATGCCTAAAATGATATCTGTTTTATTTGTTTTTATCAAATTTACAATCTAAACCAAATTCAGCATCTACTTGAATATAAATACGACTGGAAAAAAAAATCATAATTGTACATGAATTCTGGTGTTAAGGGGTTAATCCCTTACAAATGATGTTTAAATGTTTTGTGAAGATGAGCACCTACTTGATCAGGATTTAGATAGGGGGACTGAAATACCTTCAATAAACTTTTAACAAAGACACAATTATTACATTTATTTTTAACTTTCAAAGCATTTGTAAAATATTACAAATATTAACACTTATTTTATAAAGGATTAACAGATACTAATAAATGTCTTCATGAGCAGCTTATTTTAACTTCTAAGTAATTTGTAAGACAAATGCTATTTAATGTATGTATACGCAGCTTAATAACACCTTACTAACGCTTGTTAATATCTTATAAGTAGTTTATTAAGGACACTTACAAAGCATTACCAGTGTTTTTTTTATTTATTTTTTTACTTGCATCTCTGACCAGGTTGGGAGGGGGGAGCCAGTGAGGATGAACCAGGATGGAGAAGCAGGAACGGATAACATTGATGGACCATACAATGCAGCTCACGGCTTTAATTTCTTTTATAACGTGATTAACATAGTAGTAAAATGTTTTCATAGTCTTCACCTTTCTAACTTTGCAGTGGACAATCAGTAGTCAACATTATTTTTCAGCGTTGCTACAGAAGGATGGTAAAGTATAGGGAAAACAGACCAATGGTTTAAAATATGTGATTGGAACTGTCGTTTCATTTCTGTGGGATGATTCACATCACTGAGTGGAGCAGTGACTCACATTCACACAATAACCAAAGCTGACTGGCTTGATGATCACTTCATGTAATTGTGAATCAACGCCAAATGGTGTGAGGGAAAAGGACCAGGTGAACAGTATTTTCTGAGATTTATTACATTCAATTGGTGACTCAATTAACTGGATTCTGATGGTAGAATGAAGAGTAACATCAGCATACTTCCAGGCATGAGTGGGATCTTCTCTGGAGAGCTGGAGAGGAATGCTGGTGGCAGAACACTCGACCAGTGCTTGTAGCGTGCTCTTGTGGGGTGGCATTCATGGCTGATTTAACCACAGAGCGCACAGAGGAAGGCTGTTTCGTACCAGTGACTGCACTCGCACTCAAGGAGGTGGGCTGCAGCCACAAGTAGACTCCAGAGCCACAAACTTGTAACTTGTATCAGAATGAAGTCTAAACTGAAGAGCTCTGATGCATGTTCACGTACCGTGATGCCTTAACACATTTACACACACAGAAACCATTTATCTTCAATCAGCTATCAACATTCAGCCTGTCAGCATCATGAGGCGAAGAGAGTAAGATTATTGATGTGCTGCCAAACAGCTGAAATGAAAATGCGATGAAAGAAGACAACACATGCTCACACAACTTTGTAGGTTTATTTTGTTTGGATGGTTCATGTTGTGTTTACTCAAGTGAACTGATTTCACAAGGATCCAGCTTAGCTCAATACTGAAGAGTCAAATTTATTAAATTATAGATTCTGCCAAGCATTTGGGTCAGAAATATAACTAGATATAATAGGACTCTGGCAGAGAAGCAAAGTATTGCGCTTTCATCAACAACTGCTTGCTTTAATGCCAAGAAATTAACAAACCAGATGGCCACCCAGCTCAGAAAAAAGTCAAAACATATGTTCCTGAGTATCAGTCAATCATCATGTAGCCTTCTAGTTTACAAGTAAACAAGCAGGAAGAAAAAAGGATATTACTGACCTCTGTATGAGCTGTGCTGTTTATCCAATCAAAGGATCATACTAAAAGAGACCTATAGTTGAATTTGTGTTTTGAGTTAGATACACAACTACTGTGGTCCCCAACCCCTTGGCCACGGACCAACCCATGAAACAATTGGTACTGGGCCGCAAAGAAAAAAAATACAACCCACGTTTTATTTTTCAGTTTTATTTATAATCTGATTCTGAAGGAAGTTTGTTTTTTGAAATAATACTACATTTACTCAAAACTTTTGAGTCATCTTGCCGCATGTGTCAAAAATAAATCTACTTTCTTAAAGAGCCTGAGCCAACTTCTATTAAAACCCCCAAGTAAACAAAGTTGACAAAAACTAACGTATTTGGAATGCATCTTTTTGGATAAAAAAGTCAATCAGGGAACAGAAGTGCCTTCAACTTTGGGAGAAAAAAAAGCTGCATTTAACAGACAAAAACCAGGAGTCTTTACTCCAAATATGAATGTTATTGTGACAGTTTTCCCACACCATAATAATAATGCATAATATTCAACAACCGGCTGTCTGATGTTGACAAGATGCTGCTAATAAAGTTGTGCAAACAGAGGATTCAGGTTATTTTTAGTCATATCTAGAAAATGACAGATTCTTTTTTAAACTTGTCCTGTCAAGCAGCTGAGCAAACAGATCTGAGCTGAAGGCCCCTTGTGTTGGACAGATTTTCAGTCCATAATCTAAGAAAAAATAATGATCGGTTTCCTCGTTACTGGATTTCAGAAAGCCTACAACTCTGTTCTGTCCCGCCCCCCACAGCGGGTCCTCTGCTCCGCACTGCATATTTTTCTTTATATCCTGTGTTTTGTGTATTTTATTTCTATCAGAGTGGAACCTCCGTCTTTTGTGGATCTTTGTATGTCTCTGTCTGTTTTATTTCAGGTTTGGTATAGAAGGTGAAGAAAAGAAGCAGATTCCAGTTCAATAAAACTTGACGTAATCTGATTTGCTTCATTCATTCGAAATACATCATGATTAAAAGTTTGCATGAATTTGTAGTTTGCATAGCATACTGTGTAATTCTGATTTTCCACATAGGTTGAAATGATTTTATAGGTCTGAGCTGCTCTTTGATGAGGACTGCTGTTGGAGCTGCATTTCAGAGGTGTAAGCAGACCAACATTTTAAAGAAAAATGGGAAAGAAAAATGATCTTTCTGCTGCTGAGATGCCTGAAATAGTTAAAAAGTATGAAAATGTTGGATATTTCACAAAAAAACTTTATCGTGCATCTGCCGTTTTTGCAGTCAGTCATATAGCCATGGCAAGACATAAATAATGGGCTCTTTTTGAATAACCTTTATTCATAACAAATAGAGAACCAATGCAAACTCACTCTGTTGAGTTTTGGGAGTTGCTATAGCAACCTAGCTACCCCTTGGCACCACCTCTGCTTATCTCCATACAATGGATTTACAAAGGTGGCCATAATTTTGTTTCGGTATGACGTCCAACAAAATGACTGGATCCCTGATTTAATCGAAACAGCTGGCGCATCAAAAAATGACAAGTTGGGGACACCCAAAGCACCAAAGAGTGACGCAGACAGGTACCACATGTCAATATGTAACAACTTGGGAGTGAGAATAAGTCGGGTCAGGAGAACCACTCAGCATGCAGGCAGGCAGGCAGGCAGGCACAAACAATACTTCGCATTGAGTGTGGCTCAGAGCAGTGCTTAAGGGACACAGAGCGCTGACTCCTGACATTATGACTAGATGTGAGGCAGGCAAAAAAGCAAGAGAGAGAAATAAAAGGAAAATCTGAGAAAAAGACTGCATACAGGTAAAAGTCCAACACCGTTCCTCTCTGACAATTGAAAACTGGCGAACCTCTCTAGCCACAAACTACTGACCAGGTTAATTGTGTTCAAACAAGAGGCTACTCACAAAAATGTAAATCATGAAAACACTGATGGAAAATTGCAATTATTAATGCAAACATCTACACAGGCCTCCAATTCATGTTCATTCAACAATTGCACTCTATGTATTGTTATGACTATATATATATTTTAATTATAATGATTTGTTGGATACCACTCAATGTAGGTGGTCCTGAACTGATTCTGTAAAATGCTTCAACCTCGTAATTTCTTCTCAAAGAATATATTTATACATTTTTAACTCATTTAATCTTTCATTAACATTGGATCATTGGCATATAGATACAAACGGGAAAGTTTTAACCTTTTTATTTTTACCTATTTTATGTTTAGGTGCCCTTTTTTTGGAAGAAACGTATCGCTGCAATCCTTGAATGAGAACAAGAAGACAATGAAGCATTCTTAGAGCTACTAGTTCTTGCAAGTGCATAATAAGTTGACCCTAGGGGTCAAGACATTAGGAGAAAAGAACTGCAGGGCTTGTTCATGTGTTGGTGAACACAGGAATTCCCCACCTGATCTGAATGCAAAGATAACACCTCCACCCGCTCCTTGTTTTTCTATGCCCTAAGTTCATCCTGTAAGCAGCAGCACCATTGTGTGCTCAGCAGGAATTATTCTTCTCATCCCTTCTGGCTCCTGCATATTTCTTCAGTGCTAGTAGTGTTCTTTGTAGTAAGTAACATCCTTGTTGATGTCAGCCTCCCAAGCAACATCAAGCTCAGATACAGCCAAGTGATGGAGCATTAATCAACAAAAGGGCAGAAGTGAATACTTGTGTACAAAATACTCCTCCAATCATTTTCCTCTTTGAGTACAACAATGAGATATTACAAATTAAAGTGTGCTAAATTTAGTAACATTTGAAACAACCCAAAAAACTAAGAAGATGAACAGCAAACAACAAACAACACTGAATGGCAAATAAGCAGAGTTTCTAGTGAGTCAATAGGGTAGGTTTTAAACTGTGCTTGTGGGGAAGAGGAGTTCTGGATCCTTTTGTAGATTGTAGGAGCAGAGGCTTACCTGTTTTTACAAAATGCCAAAGGCACACATATGCACATACGAACACATCAGCACTCTACAGCACTCCACAGCCTGTTATAAATGGTAAATGGTGTATACTTGTATAGCGCTTTTCTGCCTTCAAGGAAGGCAGAGGTGTTAAGTTCTTGAGTAAATGGACTTTGTCAGCCTATGTTCACACCGTACGCAGAAGCGCAGCAAAGCGCCGTGGAACGGAGTTCGCGCAGTCTCCGCTTTCACTTGTAAATCACACCAGATTTTTCTGCGAAGGTCGACAGACGCTTCAGCTCTGCTGCGGTTATTTAAAACATTGTAGATCTTGCAGAACATGTCCTGGGGATCGTTTAACTCTCTGTACTTCTACAATTCATTTGACATGTCCATCCTGACTTGTCGCCAACTGCTCTCAGCTTCTCTCTCGTTGATTGTGTTTTTAAAACCCCAAAGCACATCCCCATTACTTTGATCTTTTTTGCTGTGTGTGTGTCTGTATTTGTTGCGTCTGTTTGTATGTTTTTCCGCGACTGTCAACAGGCGCTTCTGCTAGAACTTTTTTTTTTTTGCCATCATGGGTAAGTTATTATCATATCCAGAAAGCTCTATTCTGCTCCCAACTGCTCTCTTCTTTCTCTTGTTGATTGTTTTATTTTATGTCCAACCCCACCCCCGCTCCGTAGTCAGCCCACTACGTTAAACTGTGAGTGTGTGTGTATTTGTTTGTTTTGTGTGTGTTGTTTTGTCTATTTATTTTCTAGTCTACTCTCTGTTTAGATACAAAAATATGATCGCATTTGTCAAACCCTGTGTTGTATTGTTAAAATTTGGTTATATTCTGAAAACTGACCTTTTATCGTGTGCCTTGGCATAACGTTTTGAGTGGATGCTGGCATGATTGTTGTCACTACTCACCGGTAACTTTCTTTTTGCTTGATGCTGCGGATGTTTGGACTTTGATCATCAAGGAACGATATACACATGTTGTATTTTTCATGTTTCGTGTTGCATGTGGCTACCAACAACCTCTGACTTGGTCTACCTGTTCGGAGCTACCTATCTCGGTCTGCAGTCTGTGACCTAACTCAGCTCAACTATGATCCTGTGCAAGTCGACCCTTACCTGGACACTACTGTGGCTCTTTCACCTGCCCACGGGAGGGCTAATTCAATACTCCGCCTCAGAGCTTCTAGTTCTCTGCTACCAGCCCCCAGTTCCCCGCCTCTGCACTTCTTTCGCACAGACCCTCCACTCCCACACCGCTGGAGATACATTCACTGCAGCACTCGCCGACATTTCCAGGATGACTCCAATTAGGTCCAATTAGGTCCACTACTTCTCCTCCACCACTCGTCACCCTCTCCGCTACACCGGATGCTCTGTGGACCACAGAGTGCTCACCAGCCTCCCCAGGTCTATTGATGTGACAGGAACTGCGCGCCAAAACTCTGCAATAGTCAACTTCTGCCTCATAAACATCTGCTCTCTCTTGAACAAGGGCCAACTGATCCAGGATATTGTGTATGACCATAAGCTTGACTTTATTCGCGTGACAGAAACTTGGCACCATCCAGATGATCATTCACAACTCAATGACTCCACCCCGCCTGGCTTTGTTTACATCTTTTAACCTCACTGCTCTGGTCGTGGGGGAGGTCTCGCAGGTTTCTTCTATTGCGAGAACTGAAAAGTCCTCCCTGTCCCGCTCCCCTCACTCAACTGCATGAAGTGCATCGCTTTCATGCTACCTGGACCCACTCCTATTGTCATAGCAGTGGTTTACAAACAGTGACTTTCTGGATCAATGTGGAACTCTACTCATTCACCTGTCATCCCTCTCACCTAATATAATTGTGATGGGGGATTTTAAAATTCATATTGACAATATCAGCCTTTCCCTCACCAAAGATATCTGCTCGTGCTTAGACAGTTTTAACTTCAATCAATTTGTTCAAGTTCCTACCCACATCAAAGAAAATAACCTGGACTTAGTCTGCTGCTCCGGCTTAGCCCCCACAAACTGTTCTGCTGAAGAGATCCATGTATCTGATCATTTTCTTGCTTCATTTTGAATTTTTCTCTGTTTAGCTGTCATTAAACCTTCACGCCTCATCACTTTTCCCAATGTCAAAAATATTAATATAGATACACTCTCCTCCCACATTAGTCACATTTCACTTCAAGATTCACTTGTTCCTGATGAACTTGTTTCTTTTCACAATAATAGTCTAATTGATATTCTGAACCTCCTTGCTCCTCTCAAAACTTGCAGTGTTTCCTTCATCAAATTGGCTCCATGGGTTACTCCTGAACTCAGTAAAATTAAAGCTAGAAGTTGCCAGTTGGAGTGGCTCTTCAGAAGAACTGGTCTGTCTGTGCACAAGGAAATGTCTAAAAGCCATCTCATACTGTACAAAGATTTGGTTTCGCTCGCAAAAAGAGATTACTACTCTGAACTCATCTGTGTAAACAAAGAATTAGATTAGAATTAGATACACTTTCATTTAGTATAGTACAGTGATGGACAGCTGCCACATGACTGTGGTACACGTCCAGAAAAGACACATGGGGGGGGGGGAACAGGGATGATGTCAAAACTCAAGCATCTTCGATCTGTGTCGCAGAAGAGCGGCATAAATTGAAGTATAAGCAAAAATACATCTACATATAAGCAGGGATTTCACAACAGACAGGTCAGAGTCACCAGAGCGTTGAAAACTAGGGAAAAGGTCGAGGAAGGGGCAGGAATGTAGGTTTCCATGACAACTGTTTCTGCTTATCCCACTTTCAGTGAATTTGTTTTGGTTTGCTCAAGGAAGAGTGTCCTTGGCTTGGGGAGCGTCGGATTATAGATGATTGTTTAGATGCAGGCAAGCATCTGCTGCCTGCCTGCTGAATGTCCAGGCTGCATATGGCGGAATAACCACAGATCTTGGGTCAATTTTCCATGTTTCCTCCGACTCGAGCCGTAACTCGCTTCAAGTTGGTTTCCATTCTTCCCAGTGAGACCTTCATGCGATACATGCGGGCAAGCGATGCATCCACTTTGGAGTCCAACCCTTGCAGTTTATCAGTTTGATTCTTTACTGCTCCAAGCATCCCATCACAAAGCACATCCAACCCGCCTTTTGCTGTAAGTTGTTTTGCCAGGTTCTGATACATCCAGATTCCATCAGATCTAATCAGCAGAAAGCCAGTGATCATTAATCCAATGATGTAGACATCTTCAACTTATTCCTGAGAGAGTTGCGGCAGGCAGAAAATTCTCCATTTGCCCCATGGATCATTTGCATATCCAGCCACAAATGTACCTCCTGGGCAAGTGGAGTCCGCTCTCCCACTTTTCATGGTGGAAAAGATTTTGTCAATCGCATTTGCATCACCGATCAGATCAATTTTTCTTTGAAAGTGAGAAAAACAGATAGTGGTACCAGGATATGGGGGAGACGAGACAAAGAGCCTTGGTTGAGAAAGATAAGGGAGCTCACAGAAAAGTGTCTGCTCTTGACGAGTGCCGGAAGAAGAAAGGGAATCTTAAAACTCTTTTTTCACTAATGAACAATATTTTCAGGCCCCTGACAATCTTCCCCGTCATATGTACTCTACTGCTACCTGCAATTCCCTTCTGTCATAGTTTAACCAAAAAATGTAAACTATACAGCAGCACCTGCATACCTCTGTCCCGCCCTTAATTCCTAATGACTCTTTCTCTGTGTCTCACATATTTTCTACTTTCCGGCTGCCTGAACACAGCAAAATTTCTTCCCTCATCAAAGTATCCAAATTCTCTACCTGCCAGCTCGATCCTCTTCCAACATTTTTAGTAAAATCCTGTCTCTCACAACTTTCATTTCTGCCATTATTCATTCTTCACTAACATCTGGTATTGTCCCCTCACTACTCAAAACTGCAGCTGTGAAACCAATTCTGAAAAAACCTGGCTCAGATCCCAACATCCTTAGCAACTTTCGACCAATCTCCAATCTGCCCTTCATTTAAAAAATACTCGAGAAAATAGTCGCCTCCCAACTACAGTGCCTTGCGTAAGTGTTCAGTGTCAGCATCCGGTGGGCCGGTTCTTTCTCCGACCACCAGAGGGAGCCATCACCAGACTACTAACAGCCTGTGTTCTCTGAACACTCCAACCCCCAGCATGCATTGAATCTCCTAGTGACTGTTCAGTCTAAGCGTTTCCCTGTTTCTGCCTGCCTGTGTTTTTGAACCTTGCCTGTTCCTTCGTCTCCCACCTTGATTCCTATTCTGACCCTTGCCTGTCTCGACCACGCCTTGCCTTGTCCTCCTGTGCTGTTCATTAAACTCTGTTTGCATATGGATCCACACGCCTCAGCTTCATCC
This sequence comes from Adrianichthys oophorus, assembly GCA_036245035.1. Lineage (NCBI taxonomy): Eukaryota > Metazoa > Chordata > Actinopteri > Beloniformes > Adrianichthyidae > Adrianichthys > Adrianichthys oophorus. Next base: position 713,806 of record BSAI01000122.1, on the reverse strand, counting down.
CTACAGAAGACTACGCCAGACACGGATCCAGCCACTGGTGTTCCTTCATCTTCCAATCTCGCCGGATTTGCCAACTTGTTGATGGAACATGGACGCCAACTACAACACTTGTCAGCCGCCACAGAAAACATTATGAATCGCCTACAAGTTCATTCCGATTCTACTCTTGGATCTACTCCACCAGTCACCAGTGACCCCTCCCTGCCTGGTACATCTACTACAGTCACTCGTCTCACATTACCGGACAAGTTTTGTGGGAAACCAGCGCTTTGTAACGGCTTCCTCATATAATGACAGCTGTATCTACACCAGCAGGCCCACCAATACCACACTGAGGAATCCAAGGTATCCCTACTATGTTCACTATTGTCAGGTGAAGTCTTAGAGTGGCTATCCGCGACCTGGGCTGGAGGAACCCTGCCATTTCACTCATATGACTCATATACACAGCTACTGCGTGATGTTTTCCAACATCCCATCGATGGAAAAGAACCAGGGGAGCAACTATTGGACATTAAGCAAGGTAAAGACTCAGCTGCTGCTTATTCCTTATGGTTCTGAAACCCTACCGCCCAAACCAAGTTGTCATAGTGCGGGCTCATGTGTTTTGTCAAGGACTTTCCGCTGAGCTGCAACGTAAAATCGCTTGCTGGGATGAAGACCTGTCATTGGATCAGCTAATCGCTCTACCATTAGACTGGACATGACACGTTCATCTTGCTGAGGTTTTGGTTTTTCTTTCACTGCCTCTTCTTTGAAGGTCTGTGTTCTTTTTCACCTCCCTTTCACCTGTGTCTCCTGCTGGAGGTGTTCACAGCTGCATCATGTTTAAGTGATTGCGTGTTTGTCTAAAAAAGCCTGTGGTTTTCAGTTCCCTGTGTTGGAGTGTTTTGTGTGCTTAGGTGATCTTGTGTTCCTGTAATTAAAACAAGATTCAAAACTCACCCCTCTGTGTCCAAGCCTTCTCTGCGTCTGGGTTTTTGTACTCCACCCGTAACATCACGCTCCAACCAACATGACAGACCCAGCAGAGCATGCTTAGGCTTGTGGTGTTCCCCTGCCCGCAGCAGATGATGCCTTTTCCGATGGTGGGATGGCTTCACCCGCCCAGGACCTGTGTGGCTGTATGTCTGGGCTGATGGAGCTCCATGGCCACCTGACACGTCTGGAACAGCCCTCGCCCCAACAAACAAGTCTTGGCCCTCCTGAACAGTTCAGTGGCACGTCGGAGGATTGCCAGTCATTTCTTGCTTCTTGTCGGCTCCAGTTCGATTTTAACCCCAGTGAGTTTCCCTCTGAGTGGAGCAAAGTGGCCTATGCCTTGAGTTTTTTGAAGGGGCAGAGCAAAACGATGGGGTTTGGCAGAGTGGGATCGGTCGGCACCTCACTGCAGATCCTTCAGTACCTTTTCCACTCAACTAATGACTGTTTTTAACCCCTCCACGCCTCACCGAGTGGCTGCTTCTTAACTCCTGCGGCTGTCCCAGGGGTCCCGCACTGTTTCGGACTATGCAGTGGAGTTGCTGCCAGCACCCATTGGCCTGATGATGCGCTTTTGGACGTGTTCCTCCAAGAACTTTCCAGCTCTTTAAAAGATGAGCTGGTGGCAAGAGAGGTGCTAGAGGACTTGGAGGTTCAGATTGACCTCGCTACTCGGATCGACCAACGCATGAGGGAGAGGACCCATGAGCAACCCGTTCCTGGTTTTGTCTCACGTCTCCAACGGCAGCGGGTGACTCCCTCAGTCTCTGCCCACCAGCAGCCCGACAACTTTCCCAGACTGAACGACAAAGGCGCGTGGCTGGTGGCTTGTGTCAGCCACTTCATCAGAAGTTGTTCAGCAAACACCAGGGCTCCCTAGTGAGAGGGCAACTGGTGAGCCGTGTTTCCCTGTTTTCTTCGCCCTCTCGACCTCCAACGAGGATTCTGGTAGCTTGTGACCTGCAGCAGGGTGAGTTTAAGACTCTTATTGACTCTGGGTCTGATGGGGACTTGATATCCCAAGATGTGGTGGACAGGCTAAACATACCAACAGAGCCCTTGCCTGCTGCTCTGGTTATCAATGCCATTAACAGATCTCTCATTCACAGAGTTTCTGCTCGAACAGTCCCTGTGAGAGTGACAGTGTCTAGTAATTACAATGAAATGTTGTCTTTTTTTGTGGTTGAGACTTTGGAGCCCCCTGTGATTTTGGGATACCCTTGGTTGTGTAGACACATCCCTCACATTGATTGGGTTTCCAGTAGGATTTTGTCTTGGAGTCAATTTTGTTTGTTGAACTGTTTGAATGCTGCTGCCGTATGTTCTTCTGTCCAGTACACACACACTCCTGAACCCCCTGATCTAGGAGGGGTTCCTCCTGTTTACCATGACTTGAGTGATGTGTTCTGTAAGACTCGGGCTAAAGCCCTTCCTCCACACCGCCCCTACAATTGCTCCATTGACCTGCTCCCAAGAACTTAACCACCCAAAGTTCACCTGTACCCTTTAAGCCCTCCTGATCGAGAGGCGATGGACCAATACCTGCAAGAGAGTCTTCAGTCAGGAATCATCCGTCCTTCCTCCTCCCAAGCGGGGGCAGGTTTCTTTTTCTTTGGTAAACGTGACGGTGATTTGCGCCCTTGCATTGACTACAGAGGACTACATGTACCCTCTTCCCCTGCTATGTACCACTTTTGATCTGTTGAAAGGCGCTAACATTTTCACCAGGCTAGACCTCCGCAGTGCCTACCACTTGGTGCGAATAAGAGACGGAGACGAGTGGAAGACGGCTTTCAACACACTGAGCGGATATTTCGAGTACCTGGTTATGCCCTTTGGGCTAACTAATGCCCCAGCTGTGTTTCCGTGCCTCATAAACGACGTCCTCGGCGACATGATCAATAAATTCGTTTTTGTTTACCTTTACATTCTGATCTTCTCACCAGACTCCGAGACGCACGTGCAGCATGTGAGAGCCGTGCTTCAGCGACTCCTGGAGAATCAACTGTACTGTAAGGCCCAGAAATGTGAGTTCCACACCACCAAGACAACATTTCTAGGATATGTGATCTCTCCAGGTTCCATTCAGATGGACAGTTCCAAGGTCAAAGCCGTCTTAGAGTGGCCTGAGCCAAATGGGCGGAGACAGCTCCAGCGTTTCCTTGGGTTCGTAAATTTCTACAGACGCTTTATCAGGAACTTTAGTACAGTCACTGCACCACTCCAAATGTTGACATCAAAGAAGGTACATTTCCTCTGGGAAGATGAGGCCATCAAGGCGTTTGCCGAGCTAAAAAGACGTTTCTCTGTGGCTCCCATCCTGGTTCAGCCTGACACCTCCAAAGAATTAATTGTGGAGGTAGATGTGTCTGACCCAGAGCTGTGGGAGCTGTGTTGTCCCAGAGAGCGTCTGACAACAAAGTACACCCCAGAGCTTATTTCTCCTGCAAGCTCACTCCTGCAGAGAGAAACTACGACATAGGGAATGGAGAGCTCCTCACTGTCAAATTGGTACTTGAAGAGTGGCGCCACTGGCTGGAGGGCGCCGAACGCCCATTCTTTGTGTGGACGGATCAAAATAACCTAGAGTACATAAGGACTGCCAAGAGACAAAATTCACACCAGGCCCGATGAGCTTTGTTCTTTGACCAGTTTAGGTTTCTAACGGCCAGGCAGCAAGAACATCAAGCCGGATGCGCTGTCCCAACAACACCAGGAGGAGAGTGAACCCATGGTGTCAGAGCAAGAAACTACCATCCTCCCTCAACACATGGTGTTTGCTACCACAAGGTGGGCCCTAGAGCGAAGGGTCAAAGTTGGAGTTCAGCCGTTTGGCAGTACGAAGATAGGACAGATTTTTGTGATCTGTCCAGACCAAAAACGGCGTTGCTGACCCCTCCAACCAGTGCCTCCACTCCTCGAGAGCTAGCTTAATAGCTAGCAATTCCTTATCTCCTACATCATAATTGTGCTCCGCCGGCTGGAGAAGAAAGCGCAAGGACGCAGTTTACCATCAGCTACCCCTTGCTGAGACAACATTGCACCCATCCCCGTATCAGAGGCATCCACCTCAACAATAAACTGCCTGGAAGGGTCAGGTTGGGCCAGGATAGGTGCAGAGGTAATAAGGTGCTTAAGCCTGTTGAAGGCGGTCTCAGCCACCTCCGTCCAGATTGAACGGTGAAGAGGTAGAGGTGAGAGCTGTGAGGGGTGCGGCCACCGAGCTGTAGCCATGGATGAAGCAACGGAGGAAGTTGGCAAACCCCAGAAACCGCTGCAATTGCTTCCGGTTAGCAGGTAGGCCACTCCACCACCGCGCTCACCTTAGCTGGATCGGGACTTACCTCCCCCTCTGCAATAACAAACCCCAAAAAAGAGACAGACGAAGAGTGGAACTTGCACTTCTCTGCCTTTACAAACAGTTTGTTCTCCAGCAACCGCTGGAGTACCAGATGAACATGCCGCAGATGTTCGCTGGCGTCCCTAGAAAAAATCAGAATTTCATCCAGGTAAACAAAGACAAAGAGAAGTAAGAAGTCTCGTAGTACATCATTAATCATGGCCTGGAACACAGCGGGAGCATTTGAGAGACCAAACAGCATAACCCGCCAACTGCTCACCAAATGCGGCCAGTTGTCGCTCGTGACGATTTGACGTTTCTAGCAAACCTTAACCAAGGCAGAACATCTGCTCCTTAGAGGTGAGCAACACCCACAAAATATCCACGTCTGCTGTGTCCATGTTACTGGACGGGTGGTAATGTCAGGGTTGGTGTGAGGACACAAATGCAAACGGCACTCATAACTGCAAAGTCTTCTGCTTTATTCAAGGCAGACCAGGAAAGCTGAACACAAACTCATGTTTCAACCAAAACTACCCGACAACCAGTGCAAGGGAGACGAGGACTTATAAACAGAAGGAGAGGATGAGACAAGTAACAACAGGTGTGCCACATTAGGGAGGAAGAGAACACACACTAGGAGGGGAGACCTGAAATGAGCAGACAAGTGAAAACACAGGAAGCAGGAACAAACAACACAATAAAACAGGAAATGAACCCCAACAAAACACAACCACAGTCCTGGGTCAAAAACTCCACACCAACAAGACGATCCAAAATGTGAAGCAAAATATACAATGAATCAAAAATAAACATATCCATGTGTTAAAATGGCCAAGTCAAAGTCCAGACCTGAATCCAATCCAGAATCTGTGGAAAGAGCTAAAAACTGCTGTTCACAAACGCTCTCCATCCAACCTCACTGAGCTCCAGCTGTTTTTTCAAGGAGGAATGGGCAAACATTTCAGTCTCTCGATGTGAAAAAGAGACAAACCCCAAGAGACTTACAGCTGTAATTGCAGCAAAAGGTGGCGCTACAAAATATTAACTTCAGGGGCTGAATCATTTTGCACGCCCAGTATTTCAATTTTTTATTTGTGAAAAAAGTTTGAAATAACCAATAAATTCCAATCCACTTCATGATTGTGTCCCACTTGTTGTTGATTCTTCACAAAAAAATACAGTTTTATATCTTAAAGTTTGAAGCCTGAAATGTGGCAAAAGGTAGAAAAGTTCAAAGGGGCCGAATACTTTCGCAAGGCACTGTATTATCTTCTGTGCAGCCCTGAAACTTTTGCACCAACTGCAAAGTTGCTTGTCCCTGAGTTTGGATTTATCTGTGGAAATAACTAAAGCCTGTTACTGGATGACCACAGGATCTGCTAGATTCTCGTCGTAAAAACTTATTTTACGTATTTACGCCACTCTCTATTTTATGAGGATGGACTGGTGCTAATTTATTTATACATTTATTATTTTTTTAAAAATCAACACATCATATAAGCTGCAGATCTTAACAGATTTTGACATTTCTCTTGCAAAAAAACCTTGCAACACATTGATGAGTTGTCACTCCAAACCTCATTGAGGTGGTTATAAGATGAAACTGGTCAGCTTTAGCTTTGGCGTAGGCAACCAAGGTTCAGACTCCCCATAGGATCATAATTTAGTGCACAACCATGAAAGTTTTCTGTTAATGGATGACTGTCATTAAAAATGAAACCTGCGTAATGTGCACTGCTTACGGTGATCAACGATGTTCTTTCATTGACGGATGGGAGAACACGTTCAGTTTTAGCAAAGATTAAATTTTGATTCATCGCCATGACCCATTTAAAAAGAAAAAAATATCTGACACTCATTATGTTCATTCCAGAATGTATGGCTCTGACTTTTAATTCAAACGACTGTTTGTTTTGCCCAAACATCAGTAGCCTGCAGACCAACAGTCACAACTGCCACAGTCAAATAAATAGCCTGCTTGCTTCATTCCACTGCCTGGAGGAGCGAGCCTGTATTAAACCTTTGACAAATGACTTGAGTTCTTCTAAACAATTGAAAGATTGAAGAGAGAGTGGGCAGGACGACAGACCAAATAAAAGAATTGAGTGGACTTGAATGCTAACGAGTGCAGGTATGTTTTAGTTTAGCCTTAAAAAACACAAGGGCAGTTGCCTTGAGCTTGAGCCTCATCTCTAGGACAATCATGAGCTGCAGGTTAGCCGGTCTGTAAGACCATCAGCTGGATTGAGCTGTCAAAACTTCCAAAATATGAGAGACAGCAACAATGTTTAAGGCAAAAATAAAAACAATGGATGGTTTAAACATAATTTTCTTTGCTTGAAAGACTCATGAAGGAGTTAGAGCCCGCTCTCTGATAACAGGGTTGACTCAGGATGCAAGTGGCCTTATTTTTAAAGGTCTCCAACACAAAAAAGTGCATGAAAACAGTTTAAATTTGCACATGCAAAACTTAACGCAATGATATACAGGTTCACCCTTCAGTAGAGCATTGTATTAAAAAGTCTTCAGTAACAAAGTTACAGACATGTAATGCTGCAAAATCTCACAGTTTCAAGGATATCACCCACAAAGACAGATGTGAAGACCTCTTTATGCACCAACAAATTCATTGTCATCTTTATTTAGCAAGTTAATCACAACAAACAAAAGGAATGATATGTGAATAAGGAGCTCCTCCAGCTGCTGAAACTAAAGCCTTAGTCACATCTGCCCTCATGGATGGATATGGGGTGTCTGTGGGTGAAAAATAGGCAAATCTGTGCAGGATATGGAGGTATCCCACAGAAAATGTTAAAATCGTGACAATCCAGTGAGCTTATAAAACGAAAATGTTTGTGCACATAATTTTATACAGGTATGCTGTCAGATAGTAGCGAGCACTAAATTAACACATGGAAGTTAATGACCAGCAAGTAGGTGAGACACAAACGTGCCTTACTGTTTCCTTTTTACTATCATCACCCCCCCAAAAAACAAAAAAAAAAATTAAAAATCCTGTGCACTCGGCGGGGGGCCTGTTCAAGTGAAAGGTGTGCTCTTTGCACCCATTGCACCCCACCTGACAGCTAGAAATGAGGACATTTACAATCAGAGTGTAGTTTGTGGGAACATCCTATGGGCGTCTTACAGGCACTAACGTATAATCTGCACACTCCGTGCATCATAAAGCATTTGTGTGCGGTCAGTAAAGAGTCAGTGCGTGAACCTCTCTAATGACTAGAGTGCGTAAGGACACCACACGACAGCATCACCTGTATGTCATAAGTGCATGTAACTTTCATTAAGCTTACAAATACTTTAAAATAAACTTTATCATATGCACAACAATGGCACATTTAATTTTCATAATATCCCTTAAGGTGGCCACATTAGCCACTAGGGAAGTGCAAGACACACCTGGGCTCCCTTTAAGATGCGGCCGCTCCTCTCTACAACACTCTGTGGGCCCACACAACCCAAATAGCTGCAATATCTGTACAGGCCAGCTACCACACGGGCACATGTGACAAAGGCTTAAACAGGTACGATGCTAAAAAAACCTGTTTACGTTTTATCACAATTTTTTAATTTGTCACACATGTGCAGCTCAACACCTGACTTAATTTGTTATTGCAGTCACGTAGTCACTGCATTACCAAACTCACCTGGGTGTCAGCACACCATTTGTGAGGACAAATCACAGGCTTCTTTGAAAACGGGACCACAATGCAACAAGGTGCATCATCTTTGCTGTTAGGTTTAAATGTTAATCTAGAGGGTGGGGCTTGTCCACAAACACTCTCAAATGTTACAAACTTTGGCTCCAAGAAATGTCACTTACAGTCTTTTCAACACGTACACAATACAACTACAGCTCATGCACGCATGCTTATGCATACATACCAACACATGTAAAGCATTTCATTATGTCACGTATACAATGAGTTGAAGAAATGAAGTCTAAATAAACAAAGACTTTTGTGTGTGTCATAATAATAATTCAGTATTAACCAGTATGAACATTTAGTGTTAAAAGTGATAAGCTTGGTAGACATTGGATACTTAAACAAAAGGGTTTTTCATGGATTAAACTTTGCAAACATTTTTATGATTGTGTGAATGAATGATAGGATAGTTTCTCACAGCATACAAGGTTAGTTTATATAGGGAGTTTGCTGCTTTGAAACAAATGTGTGCAGGCGGGAGTGAACGGAAAGCGGATAAGGAGTCCACGAGGAGCAGAGGCACCTGGGAAAGGGAAAAGGCCGACGGTGGGAAAATACATCTCCAGGGAGAAGATCCAACCTCTTATTTTGATCCAACCTTCTTTTTGCATATTGTGTATAAAACTCTGGGTCAAAGGGAAAAAGGATGTCTTCATTCTTCGTGCACGGAGAAGAGCATCCGCTAGATGCTTTCTTAGGGACAGCTGAAGACCCTAAACGCATGTATTAGCTATTTTGGTGTCAGGAATAAATCTTTGGTGGAAAAACCTCAAAATTGTTCCAGAGCTCTATTTTTGAACACGCACTTAGGCATAATCGGCGAATTATAGCCTACAGAGTGCAAAGGTGAGCTGACACCTGTGCTCAGGACAGCGGTTATGTTAATCCCACGTTCTACTATGGTGGATGATGTGATGTAAAAAGGTAGGTCAGGAACAGCTACTAGACTGAACCCCTATTGGTGAAATGACCGTTCCCCAGCCATCCCCCAGCATTTGGCCCAAGTCTTCCCAACCCATGGGGCCCCATCGCAAGAAGAGCCGACTGCCCAGCCCTACCCAGGTCCCACGAGCAAGCACAGGCCCTTGTCCGCAAGTGCTGCCTTTGCGAGAGCTCTGGTCGGACACTGACAGGACAGAGGCGGCCCGACCATTTTTTCATGTTCAAGTCATTTTTAGCTTCTTCTGAAGTTGTCCCTACTTGTCAAGTGTTTTGTCACCACCAAGAGCTGGAGGTCAGGTGCAGCTGTCTGCCCCAGCTCCACTTATATCCTCTTCAGTAATAACTATGATAGCACTTTTCTGTAGGCCTAATTGCATTTTTGGATCCATTTGTCACTCGTAGTTCTGTAAAAGCAACTGTTTATAGTTTACACAGCTGAAGTAAAGATGGTTAGCTGGGTCAAGTCTGTGTATAACTACCAGTTCCAGACCATTACAAGAACTACGTGAGGAACAGAAACTTGTTGAATAACTCAGCTGTAGGTGTCCTCTCAATGCATCACATTCATTATTTATTTTCTGCACCATCAACTTACTCACCAAACTTGCTCTTGATCACTGTGACTGTGAACCTGACATCAACATGCTTTACCTTTGTCATCCCAGTTTCTTCAAAGAATTAAAAAAAAAAGAAAGACAGGAGAGAAGCAGGTAAAAAAAAAACACAAAGGAAAAGACTCGGGCAAGAAGCAAGGAAAGAGAGAAGCGGGGAGAAAGCTGGAGTGGCAGGAAGAAGCGGAAATGTTTCACTTGAGATTGACACTTCAGTGAGGGCATGCCAAGTATGGAGACGGGATTTGTGGGGAGAGAGGCAGTTTTAAAGTAGTATCCTTAGGCAAAGAACAGAGTTAAGTGTTCCCTTGGAGTCTTTACTGTGGAAAAGAATGGTTGACTCTCCTTGAAAACCTGAGTTACTATGACAACCAGCTCTTTTCTCCATTTCTCTTTAACCAGCCACCACTCCACCCTCACTTCCCTACTTTGCGGACACATACACGTGCACTTCTAAGACTCACACACCCATACAGGTAGGTCTAAGTGGCAGCGCAGCAGGAACATTGAGAAAGGCAGTGCATGACAGCCTTCATCTGAACACAACTAAGAATACTGCTCCTCACGTGAGACACCAGAAAATAAATTCTTCTACATAAAAGGTTTTAACCTCAAATAACATTTTGCGCTTCATTTTGTGTTGTGTCCTTTTATGGGCCACTAAATGGGGAACCGGAGTGTTACAACAGCTTTTATTTTGAAAAATATATGAGATGCAATTTACATTCGCTCACATGATTTCCAATTTAGGTAATTTAATTTGCCCCAACTTCATAATTAGTGCTCACAAAAAGATTTGCTAGCGAGACAAATAGCTATCAAAATCAGACAAGGGGGATCCAGGGCAAGGATACTCAGTTTAGCACCAAACTGCTCGCACACCCAGTGGAGATTTTGAAAAGAGGCTTCAGATCAACATGAAAAACTTTTTAAGACAATTAGGCTGTGGGATTTTGGTTAAAAAGTTCACAATCATAGCTAAAACCCCAATAGGAACATTTAAAAAAAATTGTCATGGGGGGATTTTAACAAACTGCGGTTGGGTGAGGCTGGTGGTTACGGCAGCGTGCTGTCGGGATGATCTGGTGAAGGTCAATCGACGTTTCAGGACAAAGGTGGCTTACTCTAAATTCTTCTGTTCACAAATGTTTGCAAGTTTAAGTTAATTTGATTTTTCACTCATTTGCACATTTACATTTTAGGCTGGGTGTTTAGTTTTAGTTTTTTTTTTTTTTTTTTTTTTTTTTTGGAGCCCCCTCTTGAGTTTACTATCGGCATTGCTTTAATGTCAGATGTAAAAAATTCAAAATTAAATAAACCATTCTATTTTTGCCCCTGCGACAGAGTGGCGACCTGTCCAGGGGTGTCCCCTGTCTTTGCCCATGTTGTAGAAAATGAATGAATGAATTGGCCTCTGTGAATGAATGTGTAATAATGCGTGATTAAGCCACTATCTTGGTTGAGACAGTTTTTTCCAACTAAGGAAAAAAAATAAAAAATAAAGCTACAGGTAACAAGCTGACCATAGGATTTTTTGCTATTATGCTACTGGTCTGGCCCACCTGAGATCAGACAGGTTGAATGTGGCCACTGATCCAATATGAGTTTGACACCCCTGATATAGATATTCTGTTTTTTGGACTGTGGAGCAAATTTCTAACCTTAAAACCTGCTGGGATCAAAGAATATGAATATACCGGAAGTCTGAAAGACTCAACCAGATGTGTGTGCTTGTGTGTGCATGTGATACATATTTATTTCCAAAAAAAAGTATTCCGCTTTTTTCAGGAACACTACTACAACTTACAAAGCAACACAGGCTTCCTTGAATGGTTAAAAACTGTTCGGCTTAAATTCAGATCCTCGTCAACACTCCAAAAAAAAGTTCAGGTGGGAGAAGGTCCCACATAATTTGGTACCGTTGATGAGTAGCGAACGGGAGATGAGTGCATGGAAGCAATATCACTCCTTCAACACACAGCCAACTGTGATTTAGTCTTCCAATCGATGGGAGAAACTTTTTAATACCATTGACAGATTCTCAAAGACCATCAGATCTCTGCTGATTTTCCTAAAAAACTTCCCCTGCTTATTGGATGTCAAAGGACTGGATATTATGATATATATATATATATATATATATATATATTATTAGGAGTTTGTTATGTTGTGTTAACATACAGTTTTTATTAATGTTTTCATTGTTTACTTGTTTTCTAAATATTCATTAGATCTTGCAAAGACTTCTTGCAAATGTTTGGAGCAGACGCTGCTTAAAGATTCCTTGAAAGGTGGAACAAATGTTTTAAAAGTCATCCTAGAAGCCATGAGCCTAAAAGGGTCTACCGTTCGAACTAAAGTTATTTTGTATGCAGTCTTTATAAACAATTTATGAATGAGTTGCTAATGAGTCAATTTGTGCTGTTTTTCAGTCCTGCCAAAGCCTTGAAGATCATCTCTTGACCACTGAAGTAACAAATCAACCATATTTCCTTTCCACAGAAACTTCAAAATTACAGGTTTCCACCTGATTGTCTTGGAAAAACATAATATTCTTCCATGTTAGACGTGGAACATTGAGGGCTTTTGATAAACTGCTCAAGTCCCATTATGTTTTCAATGTGAGGTATGATGATGCTGTCTACTCTGTGTAAATTTGTGCAGACTATGGTGGACAATATTGATGTGGGCACAATTGAAGAAACTCCAAGAGTCAAGGGCCTTAAGGCAAAGCTGCTGCACAAGCCATAATTAGCCCATGCAACCAAATGTTAAGGGGTCTCTGTAAGTAAACATAGGCTTTAATTTTACTTTTGTTAAGGTACCTTCAACTAATTCATGGAGTGTATGCAGGAAAAGTAAGTCTAAAAGTCTACTCCCAATTGGCAATCCACGTAGGCCTGCCATAGAAAACATTTTTAAGAGTTTGGATGATCCTGCCAGTTAAACTCTGATGCCAACTGGAAGAAATACGTTATAGATAAATGCGGTGTAGTTGAGCCGGTATGATATCAGATAAAATAACAGCACAAGAACTTATAAAAAAGTTCCTGTTATTGACAAATGTGTTATATATAAGCCCCTTCACCCTCTGTGGGTGGTACCTCACCCCAAGCGCAGGTCTTCTACCAGAGGCCTGGGAGCTTGTTTGGGGGTTACAACCCTGAGTGATCTAATAACCACGGGCACCACTGTCACTTTCCAAACTTTCTCCAATTCTTCTTTAAGTCCCTGATTTATCCAGTTTTTCATGTTCCTTCTTCTTCATGTTACCATCTCTTGGTACTGCTACATCCACCACAACAGCTTTCCTCTGTTCTTTATCCATCACTACAATGTCTGGTTGGTTCGCCATTACTATCCTATCAGTCTGTGTCTGGAAGTCCTACAGGATCTTTGCTCTCTCATTCTCTACCACTTTCTGAGGTGTTTCCCATTTGACTTTGGGGTTTCCAGTCCAAATTCTACACACATGTTCCTGTTTACTATTTCAGCCACTTGGTTGTGGCGCTCCATGTATGCTGTCCCGGCCAGCATCTTATACCCAGCTTCTTTAGACCCTGATTGTTTAAGCGCAGGACGGGCATGCAGGAAACGAGGATTCGATTCCCAGTGAGGATTCCCTCCTCCCAGAGGGCATAAATGAGCAAGTGATTGGGAGCAATTAACATAACAATGGGGGTGGTGATAATTAACATAATCCCTGGGCAAGACCCTTAACGCTATTGCCTTCCTCATAACACTAGTCGTGTTTCCATTGTTTTAATGGAAAAAAATACGGCACCCCTGTTAACCTATGGTGTAATTCAGATCAGGCGTGAAAGCGCTGCGGACCTCCGCGCCATGCAGTGGAACATTTAGGCGTCTGGTCTACTTTTTCTGCGAGTGATCAGCATCAAATACTGGCAGGAAGTTACGCTGTGGCACACAAGAAAATCCACTCAATTTTCAAAATATAACCACATTTTCACAACAAAACACAGCGATTGACAAATGCGATCATATTTTTCATCTAGAGATGAACATAAACACACAAAAACCAAACAGACGAATACACACACTCACTCACACAGACACACACTGTTCAACGTAGAGAGCTGACCACAGAGTGGGGGCGGGGATGGACTTAAAAAAAAACAAAACAAATGAGAGAAAAGAGCAGTCGACACCAAGGATATTAGAATAGGATATTAACTTACACATGATGACAAAAAAAACAATAAAGCTCCAGCAGAAGCGCCTGTTGACCGTTGAGAAAAAACACACAAACAGATGTACACAAATACACACGCACAGATCAACATAATGGGCAGTCTACAGAGCGGAGGGTGTGGTTTAGGATGTAAAAACACAATGAAAAAGAGAGAGACAGAGAGCAGTTGGCGACAAGTCAAGATGGACTTGTCAAATTAATTATAGAAGTGAAGAAGTACAGGGAGTTAAACGATCCACAGCACATGTTCTGCAAGGTCTCCAATGACCACTGCAATAACCACAGCTGAGCTGAGGTGCCTGACAACCGTCGCGAAAAGTACGCGTCTGGTGTGATTTGCAAGTGAAAGCAGAGACCGCGCGCCGTCCATTCTTCGCCACTTTGCTGCCCTTCCGCGTGCAGTGTGAACTTAGCCTAAGTCCCTCTTCTGCCCCAGATGTGCTGAGTATCCTCTCAAGCCTGAAGCGATTGCAGGCATTCAGCCAGTTTTCAGAGCTTTTCTAAAAGCAGGAATTATTATTTAATGCAGCAACTCTCCAGTTAACACGCCCATTTTACCTGTCAAAAAAATACAGTTGTCCTCCAGCTCCAGAGGAGAGGCTTTTTTCAAGATTTAACCTCCTTGAATACAGAACGTTCCAAATCCATATACCATCCTGTCAAATGTGCCTCCAAGCTCTAAATGATTTTTTTGATTTATCAAATGCTTTTTTTCTGTCCCAGCTCACCCTGACTTACAGTTCTGGTTTGCATTCCAGTTCAATGGACGTGGGTATGCATTACCAGAATGCCCCAAGGGTATTGTGAATCCCCCACTGTTTACAATGCTGCATTAACAGCCACGCTCTCTTCCTTCTCCCCCATACCGGGCTCTGCCCTACTACAGTGTGTAGATGAGATCATGCTCTGTTCCCCCAGCGTCAGCCACTCAGTGTGGCTGACACTGTGGCACTCTTGCACCATCTAACTGCCGAAGACCATGAGGTCAGCAGACACAAAATGCAGTTTTGTAAATCTGCTGTCATTTTTTAGTCCACAATATCAGCACTGAAGGTAAAAGTATTTCAACTAAACATCTGACAGCAATCCAACAGGGCCCTTGACCAGAGACAGTTAAATAGCTCTTGTCATTCCATGGATTATGCTCTTATTGCAGGGCCTTTGTTCCTGAAATTTCAGAATTCTCAGAGCCTCTTGGTGAGCTCACCCATTCTAAACCCATGGCTTCTAGACTTGACTGACTAAGCTGACAGATCTTTTGTGGCTCTTAAGAGAGCTTTACAATCACCACTGACTCTTGGACTGCCTGACCCAACCAGACCACTCACACAGATTGATGATCAACGTAATTCTTGCATGACCTCTGTTCTCCTGCAGGATCATGGTGGTATCCTCAGACCAGTTGCCTATTTTTCCTGTGACTTGGATCAGGTTGCTGCGGGACTTCCACGCTGTCTTTACACCATAGTGAAAAGGCTCTCACAGCATCTTGTGATATTGTTCCTCAACTTATCACACCTGTCTTTTGGAACTGCCTGATGTCACTGTGAAACATTACCTCATCCTTCAGCCAGCAACTTTTCTTCCAACTCCAACGTTGTCTCCAACTCCATCAGCATTATTGCTTTCGCCCCACCACTTTTCTGTCCAGGAACCTCTTCCTATCATGGATTACACACCTCCATCATCTGACTACTCAGATGACGAAGAGACTGTAGTTTCTCCTTGTTTCTTCAACCCTCATAATGAACTGTCTTAAACCTTATAGGTGTGCCACTTTTGATTTCCCATGTTGTTTTTTTTTATCATTTACTTGATATTTGTATCTTAAGTTTCTATTATTTTTTTTATATTATGATATAATTTTTATTGTTTGAGTTTGTTCAATTTTGTTTATTATTCTTTACCATATAATTACTTCAATGTTTCTTTTGCCTGAATTTGTTAGTTACATTAGAATTTTCTGAGTTTCAATTTTCTTTGTTTATCATGATTCTTTTCATCTTGAAACTTGTGCTTTGTTTGAAAATTTTAATGTGTGATTGCATTATGTTGTTTTTATTTTTACATTTTATTTTTTCCTATTTAGTGTTGTTCCTAGTAGGAACAAAAGGAGGGAAGTGTTATAGGATTTCAGTTCTTATATACTTTTATACAACTCGTGTACTCTTTAAGTTCTTATGTACCTTTATACAACCTGTTTTTGTGTGACTATGCTTGTGCAAACCTACTAATGCTTAGGGAACATTCTTTCTCATCATGATTTATGTGTCAGCTGTTAAAATATGCCTGATTGCACCTAGCAAAAAAGAAAAATGCCACAGTCTGCATAGACAGAGTCTGCTTAACCAGAATAACAGAAACTGTGAGCTGCTCTGACTAGAACCTTTGTGCAACATACTATTGCGAATCCTAGGTGCAGGCTAAGCTGCTGTCATGCAAAGTGGTTAGCGCCTATCTATAAATGTGCCTGCTCCCTACTCAGCGTCAGAGCTCTCAGGGCTCTCTCCATGAAGCACTGATGAATGTATTCCTTGTATTTATTTTACTTTTAATGTAATAAATCTTTTGAACAATGATTTGAAGTTTTGTCCTTTCTCATCCATGCTTTAAGTGGGCCGGTACTCGGTACTTCTAAAAATAGCTCTATAGCACAGGTGTCAAACTCCAGGCTTCGAGGGCCGGTGTTCCTACATGTTTTCCAGCCAACCTGCCATTAAAGCTCCTTATTGGCTAAACACATCTGGTAGGTACCAGGTAATCAGCTGCAGATATGGCAGATTTCTAGAAAACCAGCAGGAGGCTGAACTTTGAGGTGTCTGCAGTTTGACACTCTTGCTCCATAGAGTGTCACAACTTTTTCAAGCCAGAAGTACTCACTTAGTACCCATATCTATATTTTTTAAGATACGAACAACTTAACTAAAGTTACAATATAGAAAAAGTAATATAGGTTATTCTATTCACACTTGTAAACAGCATCAGCGTCCAACTGGGACATCATCACTCTCTCTCTCCCTCATGGTGAAGAAGACTCAACATGATAAAATAACTAAGGGCCATCCCTCCTTCCATCTTCTTCCGCTCATCCGGGGCCGGGTCGCGGGGGCAGCAGTCTAAGCAAAGATGCCCTTGACTTCCCTCTCCCCGGCCACTTCCTCCAGCTCCTCTGGGGGGACCCCAAGACGTTTCCAGGCCTACCGAGAGACATAGTAAAACGGGCCAAACGGAGTAAAACAGCCAGAATGGTATACCACAATTCCTTGTGCTGCCAGATCTGACAGCAGGCCCAATGTGTCTGTGACGCGCTGCACAGATTGACTGGTGTGGTTTATGCAAGTTAGTTTTTTGCTCCAGTGTCACATGTTAATCAGCACAAAAATATCATGAGAAACGGGTGGTGCAAGGCACACCTACTTAGGTGAGTGCAGCTGGTAGACTTCAAAACAATGCGTTGTGGGAAATGGTGTCCTCACAGTTCTTGTATTTTGAAGTGATGCTGATCAGAAATTGCTGGGGTTTAATGAAGGAAATCAATCAGATTACTGCATCATTACAAATTACTTTACCTGAAAGACTTAAATATTTTATTTTATTTACTGATAATCATTTTGGTTTTAATACTACATATCAGACAGAAATTCGCATTTGTGCAACAAAAGTAAGTCATTAGTACAGGGAGCACAAATCATTTGTGGTTATGTCTCTTATTGTTGACTTTAAAAGTTCACTTGTGAATCCCTAAATGCCAGAAAAGTGGACTAAGGCTTGTTGGAGCCTTTTCTAAGGAGAACAACCTAGATTGTATTTGCTGTCTTTAATTTGGCACAGTCTGGTTCATTTTTCATTTTATTGTGTATCTCATACAGAACAGAAGCAATTTACTTGGAAATTGTCTTGAATGTTCTATGTTTCAACAAGTTATACAAAAATGAAAGTAAACTCATGTTTTTTTTTTTTTGTTTATGTATATTGTAGCATTCTTTTGATCAGCACTTGATCAACATTTCAATTAATTACAGCATCTCTTAGTTTTTCCATTTCAGAAAAATGTTACATTGTTGGTTACACTGTTGATTGTTGCCTGTTTATAAATACAATTAAAATCAATGTTGTAATTATACACCCATTTAAAGAAAAACTGTACACAATTCATGTAAGCCCACCTTTATTTATAAACTTGACCTGAGTGCCCTCTTTCTTATTTCAAATTATGCACAGAAAAAAGGACTACTTTTTATTGATCGATATTTACTTTCAAGATTCTCTGCATTTTATGTTTCCACTTCCATGACAGAGAGTACAGTCACTTCTTGTTGTCCACTTACAGCACTGTTTACATCATAAACAGAGCAGTTTAGTGCTGGGTATGTGAGAGAACTTCTCAGTTGCTCTCTGTAGGTTTCAGGCATCAGTTTTGATCAGGCATGTATCTGCGTAGGCTGATAGAGGATTCGTCAGAAAATCCTTTGAAAGAAGTGCTCTGTGTTTGTGTTAGATGTGTGGTATATGTCTGGCTTTAATGAGCTAAAAGTTTGAGTGAAGCATCAATGAAATCAATAGAATTAACACGTTGACATGTTAGACTCATTTGCTTTCTGACATTTCTCTCCTTGCAATTAAGGTGCTCAGATATTCCAGTCAAATCTGATTAATGCACACTCACCAGCTGCTCTCATCTCAGTTACACACAAGCAGGCGAATTGTCCAACTTTCCCTCAGAAACAAGGATGCAAGGATGACTGATGGAAATGCTGCCCCCCCACCCACACACACACAAACAACTGAACTTAACCTGATACTTCTTAAGATGTGACATTGGACTTGTAACTTATTGACTGATAATACAGTCAGCAGCAGTAAATGAATGGATCATACAGGTTATTTTAGACTCAGAACAACTCGATCATGTGCGAGTTTCACAGGTGCTAAGGCTGTAAAGTCGGTGTAGTGGACTCCATCAAATGAAGCCCTTGTACTTGTCTAGTTAGTCATTAACCTAAAGGTCATAGTTAGATCTCTTTAGTCTATGTACACCAGCATTTGCTGCTGAGCACAGGTGGAGTATTACTAACTCAATCTCATGAAAACTTCAGATTGAATAGATGGAGGAGTGACAGACTGCAGCTGATTTCCAGAGCTCTTCCTGGTAGGGGGTGCTGAGTCACAGGAGAGCTATAAAAGAACAGAAAAATGAAGTAAAAAGCAAATACAATTCTGTGAAAAAAAAAGTTCTTTCAATGTTTCTTTCATTTTGGTCATTGAATTGGTCTGCAGCAATCCGAACTGTACCACTGTACTACAACTGTAGCTGTGGCAAAAAGAGTTGAGCAACTTAAAGTTTGCCAAGGATATTTGCTTACTCTGCCAAAATGATTTTAAAGACACTGTATTTACATTGACAGTTCCTCAATGATCTCCTAAACTTCATCTTTTCAACGGTCTACCAGTTTGCATCATCTGTTGCAATTCAGACTCTAAACCTAAAGCTGCATTCACACAGAACGTGATTTGCGGTTGAATGTAAAGTCAATGTACAGATGCAATCTGAGTTCTTGGAGCATGATCCGAGTGTCAAATTGTCATTTGGGCATTGCAACGCAGTGCATCCAGAGTTAGAATTCACTTCATGTTTTCTTTTTGAAGGCTGGCTGGCTCCTGTTAAAAATTGCCACATTTTTCCAGTATTTTTTTTTTAAATGAATGCAACACTGATGCATATAATGAATAATTAACTCAGGTAATTTCTTTTGGCTTTGTAAACTGACATCGACAAATACTAATGTCCTTATTCCCCTGTTGCTTTTGTTTAAGTGCCACATGAAAATAAAAAATGAAATCCACCAATATGGTACTAGACCTTTTCACGTGACGGCAGGAATATTGGCTACATTGCCGCTACATCTGTAAACTGACTTTGTCAGTAGAACAAAAAATATTGGATTATTTAAATTTTTATTTGTGAACAAAGGAAAACAAATACAATGAGGTAGCACATTTATAAAATAAATATTTAGGGGCTGTGACAGAGGGTAGTTAGGGGTGGCTATACCAACTGCAAAATTTGGCAGAGCAACTCCTAGCAACCCCAATATACAAAGGCCTAAAGCTAATACTTCATTAAAAAAAATGTTCATAGTGCACAATGTTGCATGTTATTGCTTTCCATTTAACATTTAATGCTTGTCTATCATTTATTTTGGATTAAAATTTGACATAAAACTGCACTGAAAGACAGGAGGTGGGGCATGCAGTACCACTGTCTCAACAGAAAGGGCACTCGTGAATTTGCATTTGACAGCAAAAATGGCGGATGTAATCTCATTTAAATATCATCCAAAGTTGAATTTTTACTCAAAACATGAAGTGATAATGACTGATGCTGAGCAACACATCTTTATTGAGACTTCTAAAACTAAAAGAAGATACAGGTGCGGAAACCTTTACACTAAATTTGCTGAGATTTTTGTTCTGAACGAGAGGCACTGGACTTCATTTACAGGTGAAGGTTTGACCAGCGTGTGTGTGCGCGCACACACACACACTTGTGTGTTAATGCGTAATGCGTGTGTGCTGGTAGAGAAGGGGTGTCAAACTCAATCACACAAAATCCAAAACACAGATCAATGTCTGCTAGTAGCAGAGGTTATGGTAACAGGGTTGGATGCATGTTGTGGGACAGATGTTCATGAATAATAGGGCTGGGCTATACTGAGCATTTGGGTATCGATCTGATACCGATCAGTATCATCAATATCAATAATAATATTGATATTATTCGTGAAGGCGGTGGATATGACATGAAGCTCAAAATCTCACTTATTTTTAAGCGGCTTGAATGTTTTTTTTTTTTTTTTTTTGTAAGTTTCCCTTTTTCCATTACTTGATAAACAAAACAAAGAAAAACAGAACTAGGACAATAATTTCTATTAAATGAAAAATATTTAATTAAAATAAAAACTTATTGAAATTAAATCAAAAGTGAAGAAGGAAATGCAAACCAAAAGAAGCATGTAACCACGATACAAAAATAAAATTCACTGAGAATTCACCGAGATCCTGAGAGCGACCCATGCATTCATAAATGTGTGTGAAAACAGTCTGCATGTCTGAGTAATTGATATGACACACCGGTGGCCAGGCCAAGTGATTAGAACACCTGATTCTGATCATTTGGGTGGATGAGTGAATGCTTTATGGATACTTTACTATCATGTATTTGTTTGTTCATTTATTTGGAAGCAGCAGTTTGTGTGCTGTGGAATCATATGCGGTGACACAACCCCCTTCTCCCGCCCCTCTACCTGTTTTTCCTCTCAGAGTGAGACTACTTGTTCACATCCTCTGCAGTTGAGTTTTCCCTTATTCCTCCTCTCATGCTCTCCTCTTGGATTTTCTTCACAGAGAGCACATTTTATTGTCATTAGAGCTCCAAGTTCACATGATTGGGGTTCTCCAGCACATATTTTCTTAACTTCATGTGGAAATGTGGGCAATTTTATCTAGAAAACCAGCTGCAAAAAAACTGGTGATGCTTTTTCTTTTGGGGGGTGGGGGCCTTTGTGTGTAAAACTGGCTATGCTGGAACCTATCCCACATACTGTCGGGCACACTTCACCAGTCCACACAAGTACACACAGCACTTTTCCTTAAATTAATGTTGTTTCTTTTGCCAACCAGTCACAGAAGCTCAAACTTCTGCAATCAAAGCAGTTGTGACTCAAAAATCCTTTGAAGAAAAAAACTGTTTTAATAATTGTGTTTTGTCAAATACTGCAAGCAAAGTAATGAGAAAGCGTTGTAAAATTGTATAACTGAAAACTAAGGGCTTTTATTCTAAAAAAAATGCATGTCGATAGTGGTATTTTTTTTGTTAAAATGTGTGGTGATAAACATCTCCAAACAAACATTCTCATCTAAATTAAAGAAAATAAAAAGTTTTTTTTTTTTTTTAACAAATTCATTTCTTTACAGAAACACATAAGGACACTCTGAAAATGCATTTATTCCACATGGTGAAACTTGTTTCCTTTATATATGATATTTAAACAAAATTTTGCTGTTTGTTTCGTTCATTGCAGGTTTCAGACTTTAGTTGATGTTTTCATTTCACACTTGACAAGAAAGCAAATAAGCTTTTTCAAAAATGATGATGTTCTTTTTCTAACCAAAATATTATTGTTCATCTTTGGCAAATCTGAGTTCATACAGAAGTGCATCCAACAATAAAATTGCATTAAGATTAGGTTTAAAAGTGGCAGATGCAAAAGACGAAAGTCTAACAAACAAGCAGGCAGTGACCGTTTCCTGCTCCGAGTCTGAGCACAGTATCAGTGCAGATCCACACTTCCATCAACATGACAGCTCCATGCATTATGAAGCAGGCTCTGTTCTTGGCTTCCAGAAAGAGGGGGCTTTTCCTCATCTCTTCCAGCCCTACTCACATCTCCAAAATCAATATTTATAATTTTACAAGATCAGAACAAATCCTCTGCAGTTCTGGTGTTATTAAAACAATAAAAACATCAAAGAGACAGGTTATTTCTGCCAGCCCCATTAGATTAAGGTCCTGCATTCTTCCTTATATCTCTCCTCCTCCCTCTCCTTTCTCCTTCCTCTTTAAATCTGCCTTCTCCTTCCAGCTATATAATAACCCTGGCTGTAAAAGAGATTGTAGAGTTCCTGCTTCTTAATATCACTGGCAGGTTTTAAGTAATGGCATAAATAAAAAGGGCTGTGAAGCTTTGCAGTTGGGGTTGTAGATAGATGACATCCCCCCCCTGGAAGACGCACAGAATCATGGGAAGAACATACAATCTCTCCTTAGACTCTCTGACTGCACAAGCATACAGCAGCTCTCCTTCCTGTGTTGTGCTACTGTGTTGGGCAAAGCTGATTTCTTCTGTAAGGTGGATGTAATTATTGCTCAAAGAAGAGGAACGCCTGGATGTGTTTGTTTCAAACAGAGAAAGGATTTTTCAGCTCATTGTGTGAATGAAGTCCAGATTCAAAGATAGGGAGGCCATTCAGACAAACAGTTCATGTTTACTTTAAAATAAACATCACAAACAGAATGAATACATGTTTAAATTTAATTTCTTATCCAAGACCTAGTCTTGATTCAGACTAACTTGGACGAATTACTGCTTACTGACTCTGTCTGACTCCAACATGTCAGCGTCTATACCACAAAAAAAAAAAAAAAATAGCAACTGAGTTCACTTAAATTCGTTGGAACCAAGTTACTTTCTATGGGTGACGTCACACTCACTCTGTCCTGTTCCCTAATACAGTCAATGATTTAGATTTTTGTCCTAACCTGCTGTTTCCCTTTTTTTTTTTCCTTTAAATGGACGAATCCTTTTGAATAACTGACTTTAACTATGGCAATGTAACCATAAAAATAACATCTATCACAGTCTCAACTCTATAGCTTGTGTTTTGAAAATAAAACTGAAAATAGAGAAAAGACAGTGTTGAGTAGGATTTTGGCCCTCTATTGATTCCGGCTTTTAATGAGCAGGAAATAGACACTTGTGGAAATATTTTCCACCGGTTTTTGGTGACCTCGAAGATCCTCTCAACCCCTTTTTGGGTCTCCACCCTGTGACAGAAGTTACACTGCATCAGGCCGTTCACGCTGTCCTGTCAACCCAAAACTTGTTATATCTTTAGGGAGACCTCGGCTAACAGGAAGCTAATGACTTCCCTTAACAAGAAGTCACCATGGAGATAACTGTGCTTCACCCTGAAACCATGACTGCTGTGCCTGATGGCTGGGATAACAATTTAGGGCATTCAACTAGTCCACACAATTGCAAAAACTCATGTGGCCCAAGTACCTCTGGGTTAGTCGAGGCTTGCTAAAGCACACACATACACATAGATACACTTCTCTCAGTACCAGGATAATGACCACACATTTTGCTGTATAGATGGGCACAATTTGGCCATTCACATTGGTCTCTCAGCTAATTGTTTGTGACTGATATAGAAGAGCAATCTGCAGGAATGAACAGTACAATGAACAGAAAGCTGGCAGAATAGACTGTCACTAAAAGATAAAACCCCCTCACCATTGAAACAAATTAAATATGATTATTTCAAAGGAGAAGAACATTTGATGAGCTTGCATTATAAACTTTACACTGGACGAGGCATAAAAGCTGAAGGTGATCTGCTAGCTGTCCCACAGCCATGACTCAAAGATGAAGAACACTTCGAAGGTATGTTAGCAGCTTAATATTAGCTCAAGATTTGGTGAAACATTTGCCCCTAACAGAGCAATCGTCACAATTTTTCTAAAATGATCACAACAAAAAAAATCTAAAGTTGACAGTCACAAGAGTGCACACTGAAAGGAACTTGCAGACAACATTTCAGAATGATTACCAGAAAAAAATAAACGTTTTCTATTAAAAGACTGGACAAAGTTTGCAGACAGGCAGGAAGCTAATTTCATGTGTGTGAGGGGGTCTGAGACTTCAGTGTACTGCCTCCAGTTCTGAACTTGTACACTATGGAAGTGTAAAGACAGCAATAATGAAGGTTTTTTTCTTGAATAGGGTGAAACAAAATATAGCTGTTGGGTGATAGTTTAAAGTGCGTTGTTGTGATCTTGTACTGTGTGCATTTCTTTACATTTTGCACACACACACACACACACACACACACACACACACACACACACACGTACGTGTTTTCATGAAATATAAGGGCTTATGACAAGAACGAAACAAATGAGTACGTGCCTTTCCAAAGGTCTTACAGGCCTGTAAATCAAATGGTCATCAACCAACATTTCCAGGAAACCATTCATCTATTCAGATTTTAGTTACTGCTATATTTTGGTCATTTTTGACTTTTATGCTACTTATGGGGACATTGTCCAGTTTGTGTGACATATGAGGGCCATAACCACTTACACAGTTATTTCATGTCTAAGTGATTTGTGAGACCCATCAATACACACTATAATTTGAATTATATGTGACTTATCAAGACCTAATAACTATGGTGTCAGTATCTGGAACTTTTTTTTAAAATATCTGCATAAAGCCATGTAATCATCACATCTGTCACTCAAGTAACATTTGATATTATGTAATCACAAGTAAATAAAATTGAGCTATGAGGGACTTTTAGGCAGATGTATTTAAAGATGATGGTAAACCTGCAAAATTGACAATTAACCAATTTTGCAAAAAGCATGCATGTAGAAAGAAAGCATACTTTCACAGTTTTTTTTTTTTTTTTTATTGCAGCAAACAATTGTGAACTCAAACTACAAGATGTCTTGAACCTTGTGCTAGTAAAAAAATAAATAAAACAAAGCTTCAGATGTCCGTTGGCATATTTAGACATGTTGGCTCGAAAAAAATGTTTTTTACATTTACTAAAAAAGAGCAGGTGTTTTACATAAAACAAAGACGTTTAATAAATTCTATGTATGCATAAACAAATAAAGTTTGACCAAACTTAAATTTTACCAAACTCAAATTTGACCAAACTTAGCATCTTGTATGTTTACAAAAAAAAAACAAAAATGACATTGAAATGTCCTTTACCAAAAATAAAATTGCACCTGTCAGAATTTTTTTTGTTCTATTTATTCATACTCCTTTTCAATGCCACAATTCTGTTGTGGATATAGTACTTGATTGCAGCCCAGTCTCTGTCTTTTAGAGCTACTGGCTCTGCCTGGAGGCACGCATCACAGTCCCTTTTACCTGGTACTTTCAAACTTGTGATAAAAGGTAACATGTGTCGTTCAACTGCGTTAACTTCATCATCTCTCCACTTGGTTCTCACATTTCCGGCTGTCATACATGGAAACAAAATAAAAGGCCTTTAATAAAAAATAAACAGTCAGAAATGGTGAATAGATGATAGCCTTGATACAATGTGAATACAAAACAGTCTTAACCTTTCTTTTCTTTGGAGACCTTCAAAGAAGTAGTGCTGACTTTTGGTGTGGTGTTCTGCTGGGAATCTGAGAAGATGAAATATGTTTTATGGTAAACATACAGTCACAGACTCTCTAAAAATGTGCATAATTTTCAGAACAAAGTCACATTGTTTATTCACAACAGTCATCAGATTTGGCTGTAGTTTATATTTTACCAATTGGTTCACTGCTGGTTTTGGTAGAAGTGCCCTCCAAGCCATCCCCAGTGAAGTCTCCTCTAATAGCTTTTGTGGTGAATTGTCTGTCTCACTTAGTTCCTTACTATGAACACTTGTGTCTGAAGAACTGCCATTTGAGTCCGGAACATAGTTGATATCTTCATAATCTGTGTTGTCTGAAAACTCCAGATCAGATGTCTGAGTAAAGAGAAAAAGTAACTCAATCATTTATCTGGAAAAATAATAAATGTTGTACAACTGATTTAAGAAGAGGTGATTATTTCAAGCCTAAAATTAAATTGAGCATTTGATTTTAACTGCAAATGTTATTTCTCTTTTAACGACTGTGCCATAATTACCTGGTCACCAAAGCTTGTATCGTGTTCATCATGAAATCCTCCATTATCAACTTTCGGATGTCCAACCTTTTAAAAGCATTATTATTCATTAATATATACTGAATAAATCTTCTACAATGCTAACATTATGCTTGCGAAACACTTTTCAGTGCATGATGAGATAAAGCAGACTATGTTATAACGGAGCGGAAAAAAAAAATCTGTTCAACAGCTCATCCTGCATAAAATGGTAAAATCTGAAGAAAAAACACTGTGGGAACTGTCCTTCAGCAATGATGCATTGACTGGAAACAAAATGTAAATGAGTGTTATTTACCTACATTTTTAGGCTTCTAGATATTGCGAACTCCTAAAATGAATTTCCTGAAAATAATTCTTCACCTCAAGTATATAGATTTTGATTGAATTTGAATACTCACAGAATCCCTAATTCTCTTGGATGGACTTAAAGTTCTTTCCCTTTCACTCTCTAACATCCTCGTTTTAGAGACATTATGACGTTCCTCACACTGAGCATGATGTCGCTTAAGAGTTTGCAGACGTCTGATTGTTCTAAACTAAAAAAAAAAAAGTAATACTATCACAGCCCACTTATATTGCACGTTATTTTGATCTTTTATAAAAGGACCCAGAAAAAACAAATTGTTACAAAAAAAGCGAATCAAATTCAGTTATTACCTGTTCTGCAGTGGGTGTCGCCTCATAAATAACAAGACCAGAGGTCTGACTGATCTGAAGAGCGAGAAAAAACACCAGAAGATTTAGAAAGGTATTTTGGAAAAAAAATCTTTACTTTACTAAAAGTAAAACAGATACGAAGTGGAATGAAAGTATCTTCTTAGCTTGAAGTTGAAAGGGGATCTTAGTGTTCATTAGACTAAATGTATGACTAACTAATTGATCACAGATTGTTTTAGTAATGCTATGGATACAACTGAGATATGTATGAGGATTAAATTGGAAGTAAAAAACAATATTCTACCTGTTGAAAGGCTGAAGCTGATGGATTGACGACCTCCACACTTGGTGTCTGCATAAAACAAAATAAAATGCCAAATTAGCACAATAATGTAAATCTAAGTTCAATCAACATTTAAATTTATGATAATACACTATTAAAAGTGTTACCACTGTAGAGCATGTCATTCCTAATGTTATTATGAAGTCACACACTACTCATGATTTGGACTATATGAGGACATCTAATAAAACACACTGCAATCTCTTTTCAAGGGAAGACAATGTGAGGACACTGTTAGCACACACACTACTTAATGACAAAGACCGTATGAGGAAATGACGACTGGTACATGTTGAATCTGTTTTCCTGACTGCTACGTACCGTATATCTTCCAATAATGGCCAGTCTTCAATAAACACAGGGTCTAAGAGGTGTTAGGTGTTTTAAACGCCGGTCTCTGATGGTGGCCGGACTCCTTTAAGACTTCCCCACCCCCCTGCACACCTGTCGTGCACACTGTCAGGCAGAGGCTGGGGGCAGGGCGTCTCCTGCTGTCAATTTGTGAGCCAGTGCAGCATGGCTCATTCCATTTTGTTTAAACTTTGTGTGGAGGAACATTCCAAAGAACATTCTGGTGAGAAATCTGCACCTTATTTCAGGTGACTCCAAAACATATTCGAGAATGGCGCAAGCAGATGGATGAAAGTGCAGAGATGGCTGCAGAAAGTAAAGGAGCAAACCTATTTCTTGTTTTTATAGTGAATCAATCCGTAGGTCTCATGAACCTCATGACTAATTGCTGAATATGGCACTTGCATCAGATTTGAAATGTCTTCAAAGTAGAAACTTTGTCCAGTTTATATTTTTTAGGACTTGTTTTCATTTTGTGCCCTGAACGCAACTGAGTTGTGTATGATTGTTAAATTAAAGTAAATATGTGGATGGACTGCTAAGTTTGACCTTTATTCAGAGTTCAAGGTTATCATTGGTGATCTGCTAGTTACCCAAATTGTACACGCACTAACATTTTTTGTTTTAGAATATTAAAATTTACTTACCAGAGCTCGCCATGGCCACTGGGAGTCTCCATAGTTGTATGTTATTTCACTGTGTGCTTGGATTTTTTCAATAGCAAACAAGCAAAGATGAGGTTTACCCTGGACAGTTTGAAATTAACTCCCCACGGTACTCAGCCACAAAGGATCCTTTTTTAATTGGTGCACAAGCAAATACACCACGCCCTAATGTAAGTAAATGAATAAATAATAAAATTCTCATGTGACACATCCAAATCAGTCTCTTCAAAAACATATACAGAAGAAATCAACATGGAACTTTTAAAATGATGAGAACATTATATCTTCTCCATATCTATGCTGTCAACCTGCAGCAGCAAGACTTGATTAAAAATAATTGACATACCTTTAAAGTCACTGATCCATTGGACCTTAAGACAAGTCTTGTCACTTCCAGATAAAATAAACTGAATAGCTTCAGCTTCAGGACTAAGCCTGATTCTTCTTCTAGACATGCTCTCATTTGGTTCTTGCATTCATCTACGGATGAAAAAACAAGTATCCAGAGTAAACACAAAAAATGATCAATGCTTGTTTTGAACTAAACAGAATTTACAACATAGCAACTTGCTCTATGCACAACATTCTTCTGTGTTCGGCCCTTGACCGCTCAATCATTAAAATTTATGTTGTTTACATTGGAAATAGTGGAGTTTGAAGTTAAGATGTCTTTTGGAGCTTCCAAGAATCACAAAAAATTATGTTAAGCACATTGTTTGTCTTTCTAGCAAAGCACCCCAAAATAAAAGGCAAAAAGGATTTAAATGTTATTTAAATGTCATCCTGCATAGCAAACTTTAAACGTATTTGCTAAGGCTGATGTTATTCGCACGAATTTACAAACGACCAGCTCAAAAACTGATGGAAATTCGTGTTGGCGACACGTAATCTGTGAAGACAATATGCAGCTTGTTGGATTGCCGCACGTACTTTAAGTACGTCCAAGGATAAATGTTGTTACTGGTCGTACGTAATTAATATTAAAGTCCCGTTAGCTGTCACTCACCCAGAGCACGGAGCGCAGTGATCGGCAGACACAACTGAGAACTATTTGGTTAATTAACCGCAACCCTTTCCTTAACTTTTCCTCCGCGTCATCTTCAAATATAATACTAATATTAAGTCTCTATAAAACTATTGTGTTTCCCCACCATGTAATGTACTGAGCAAATAATACATTTGAGAAGAGTACATAACCATTCAAAATGTCACACACCGCGTTGTTTACTGAATTTGTGTAAGAGGTAAAACAACTGCAACAGCTACTGCTGTTTAAGATTAAAACCGTGAGGAAAACAACTCCTGCAGCGGTGCCTCGTGTCCTTTAGCTGTAGCTAGCTAGCCTCTTAGCTAGCTAGTCGGAGTTGACGCCAACAATTATATTTGGTAACACCATCAACTCTGTTTACGATGTAATGCAAGTATAAAGGGATACATTGTCGCATACTATTGCTCTTTTAAAATCTTTCAGTAATTTGGGGTATTTAAATTCCCTTAAAACTCAGCCTTACCTTACATCGCCGCAGACGCACACCACAGCACGTCGAAGGTTCGTATGAGCCAAGACTCATACTCATTCTCCGGTGGCCAGAAAGACCCGGCTGTTAAGGTACTCGAGTTCGTCGATGTTTTGCATTCGTATTCTTTTTTATAGTTTTTTTTTATTATTTTGTTTTTTATAATTTGACATACATATTGGCATGTTTACAATATACAATTAATTAAATTAGCAAAACAAGTTTGACAATTCATCTTATTTTTTTCTCACTTTTTCTGTGGTGCTGGGGAGCCAAAAAACATTGAAAAGAAAAACTTCCAACAAAATCAGACATTTGTTATGTCATCTTAATTAAAAAAAAGAACAAATAAGTTTTAATAAAAGTAAATTGTCTTTTAATTGTTCGAAACATAAATAACTAAAACATTAATGAATATATCACATTGATAGCATTCATAAATTTATTAATCAGACATAGTTGTGAGAAAAAATATTATTAAAAGAGCTTGTAACAAAATCAGACAGTTAGTAGGCAATCTATTAAAATAACAGTTTTTAATTATATTTTAATACACATTTCTTCCACAGCTTTTAAAAACATGGCCTAATAATAACTGAAACATAAATAAAGAGAATAACTTTATTAGTTCTACAGGGGCACGTCCTACAGCATAAAACAGGATTTTAAAAAAGACATGAGACAAAAAGACAAACCAATTTCAGCTCCAAAAAAAAGATTGACACCTTTCTCTGCAGAGTTCTGATGCATTGCACGTGCTGCTCTGACCACCTTCACTGTTCCCTTTGAGGGACCACCAGCCCACTTTTGTTTTTCGGGTGAAGCAGATGGTCGCTCTGATCCAAGGATGAGGACAGAGCAGCTGTGACTTCACAGGACAGTTTCTTAGGGATTTTTTCTGACAACAAATCCAGAAATGTAGCAAGGACATTGTCTACAAGACCACTAAAGCAGGCGGACAAGTAGCTGTGGGAACATGAATGCATGAATACATGCAAATGGGGATAGGAGATCTTCCTCTGAAATCAGAGCTGAGTGCATCTCCGGAGTTTACAGGGAGACAGTCTCATCTTATGCTACACATTTCCTGATCCACTTGGTGAGACACCACAGTGAACCATCATAGAGTGGAAAATGCCCTGGAACTGCCCTGCAGTTTGATTTTTATTCCGGCCTCCTAAAAAAGATACATCAACGCAAACACATTTACTCACATTAGGCCCCCAGGCCCACCACAAAGACCATCACAACCTTGCCTAATGATGCCCTCCCTACTCACGCTACAAGACAGCTTTCTAAAGACAGACTCACACTTATTTCACCAACAGGAGCTGGAGACACTCACAGTAACATTGTGGCACTACAAACAGTTCTGCATTGTGAATGTGGACAAAACCATTCGTGTTTTCCCAAACCAGAAACCCTGGATGACTAGCCAGGTCGGCACTCTCTTCAAAGCTCGAGACGCTGCCTTCAGCTCAAAAGGTGACGGGGCACTATACAGTGCTGCCCGAGCCAACTCGAAAAGAGGAATCAAAAAAGCCAAGGCGGACCGCAGGATGCGTGTAGAGTCTCACCTCTCCAGCAACAACTCACAAAAAGTGTGGCGGGGTTTTCAAGATATTACCAATTTCAGAGGCTGTGGTGTGTCTAAAACAGTTCCAGATGGGCCATGGGCAGAGGAGCTTAACTGCTTCTTTGCCTTTTCCTCCACTCCAGCCCCACCCCTAACCCCACCTGGCCTCTGCACATCTCTGCTCACTGCACAGGAGCATTATGTCATGTGGATGCTCCTGGCAGTGAACCCAAAAAAAGCTGCTGACCCTGACTGAGTACCTGGCAAAGTTCTCAAAGCGTTCGCTCACTAGCTCATCCCCACATCCACCAGGATCTTCTACCTCTCCCTGGCCCAGGCAGTGATCCCATCCTGCCCAAAATCAACAACAATAATCCCAGTGCCAAAATTGTCTCCTACCACCAGTCTTAATGACTACCGACCAGTAGCCCTTCCGCTGTTCATAATTAAATGCTTTAAAAGGCTAATCCTTCAGCACATCATAGACCATCTTCCCACAGAAGCGGACCTCCTTCAGTTCGCATACTGAGAAAATAAATCCAGAGAGGATGCCATATCTGTGGCTCTCCACTCCATGCTGAACCACCTGGAGAAACAGCTGAGCTACACCCAGATGCTCTTTGTGGACTGCAATTCTGCTTTCAACACAATTATCCTCGATAGATGCTGTGAGAAACCGGTCACTCTTGGCCTCCCCCCCTCACACGCTACTGGATAAAAAACGTCCTCTCAAACCGATCACATACTGTGAGACTTGGCCTGCACCTCTCCTCTGTTCGCACACTGATCATCGGCTCCCCACAGGGCTGTGTGCCAAGCCCTTTGCTGTACTGCCGCTACCCTAAACCTCTACACTCATGACTGCAGTCCAGCCCACAGCAATAATGGCATCATCGAGTTTGCTGGCGACACTACAGTGGTTAGGCTCATCTCCAGAGGTGATTAGTCTGCCTACAGGGAGGAGGTCTTGAAGCTGACAATCTTCAGAGAACAATCTCATTCTGAACACCAAGATAACTAAGGAATTCATCATTGACTTCAGGAGGCACGCTGACTTCAGCGTACGTCGTACTGTGTTCCTGAAGTCTTAAGGTGCATTCACACCAAACGTGGCCCGCCCCTTTCTCGTCGCACAGAGAATTTGCTGCTCATTGCGTGGTCAAAAATGTGTTCCCTAAGATCATCGCCTCATTCGCATTTGGGAGGAGCTAGCAGCTAATATTTGTAGTCTGATTGCTACATGAAACTAGTAGCTAATGTTTGTAGCCTTTTTGCTGCACGGAGCTGCGTCTGTTTACTGTATATCTTCAAATAATGGCCGGTCTCTAATAGACACCGGTCTCCAATAAAAGACGGGTCTAAACAGGTGTTAGTTGTAATAGACGCCAGTCTCTAATAGTGGCCGGGCTCCTTTAAGACCCCACCCCCCTCCCTACCCGCGCAGGATGGGGAAGCAGTCCGCTTGGACCTCCTGAACTTTAGTTTCATTATTCTTCGGGTTAATGAGTTACAGAAAGCCTTCAAACTCAAAGAGAAAGAGGAAACACTGGGAAGCAGCTGTCCAGACACAGTGGAGAGAAGCTCTCGTTAGTTTGTTGGAGACTCTTAAATGTTTTCATGAACCCAAACATTGAGGCATGATCACTGATGTTTTTGTAGAGTTTTTCAAAATAAATCAACCTGATCTCTTAACATTATCCATGTCTTTCGTGCATAGTAAATGAGATTAACACAGACATCACTCCATGGAGCTAACAGGCTGAAAACATTAGCTGCTAGCTCCACGTAGCAATTCTGGGGTGAATTCTAAACAGCAGAGAGGCTACAGAAAGAAAGAAAAGGAACAAGCCTGGTTTCCTGGTGAGCAGAGAAAGCACCTACAAATTAAAAGAACTGGTTTGAACATGGATTACTGAGCAAAGGAAAAGGTGCGCGTGTCTCCAGGAAAATGATCGGCATGAAAGTGAAACTGATTTTTGATACAAAAGACTGACATTCACAGCCAGTGTGAATCAGAACAGAATAAAATGTTCTCATTATTTCAACAAATCCTGAAATGTTCATCTGTTATTTTCTGCATTTTGTGATCGAATTTTACTCAAAATAAACCCATTAACCATCATCATTCTGTCTGTGATGGAGTAAATGCCGGTCTCCAATAGACGCTGGTCTTTAATAAATGCTGGGTTGGCCGACATTTTTTTTTAAATAAACCCCCCAGCTACTATTGGAAGTTATACGGTATCTCCTTTACAATGCATGGGAGACACAGATGATGTTTAGAGATCAGGTTTATTTCAAAGAGCTCTACAAAAACATCAGTGATCACATCTTCATGTTTGGGTTCATAAAAACATTTAGAGTCTCCCGGTTGCTCCAGTGAGCTTCTCTCCTGCTGCTGTGTCTGATTGATGGTCGCTTCTGCAGGGTTTTTCTCTGACTGAGTTTAAATGCTTACTGTCACGCAATAACATGAGAGGGCATAAATAAAAACAAGAATAAAATAAGGGGACCTTTTTTATTGTTGTCTCAATGAAAATAAGAAAAACATCATAAAGTTATGGTGGCCTGAGCAGACTGCTTTCTCAGCCAGCAGCGGCCCTCTGTCTGATCGCCAACTCCTCTCCCAGGAGCCGGCATAGTGAGCGTGTCCACTACAGCTCCATAGGTCCTGTGACAGACTCTCTAGAGTGAACCCGCCTTCACCCTAGAGTAACTGGGACGGGCTCTGGAAACCCCGCTGCCCAGAAAAGGATACAGCGGGTTAAGAAAATGAATGGAAGTTCAGAAATGCTATGAATTGATCCACCATATTGGATGTTTTCTCCCTGCTGTTACTGAAAATGTCCCGTGCCCGAAGTTGAGTCCGTGATTAGTTGAGAAGACGCAACCAGCTCCCCAGAGTTCAGATTTTTTTGAAACTCTGGCCAGCCGCAGCCACTCAATTCGCGCTGTTTCCAGACTTTCTAGCCGCGTCTGCCGCTCAATTCGCACCTCAGGACTTCAATTTGTGTCTAAACCATTGACTTTAGATTGAAAATGGCCGCCTCTGCCACGCGAATCACGTTCGGTCTGTAGGCACCATTAGTGTGCCACTGGTGTGGGGTGGTAGTGCCCGTGGTGTGTCTGCTGGCCTCTGCGTTTCAAATCTGGCAAAGAAATGGTTCAGCTCCCCTGCCGGTGAAGTGTCTACTCCAGTGGGCACTGTGTTGTTGCTCCTGTATTTTGTAAGGTGGTTTATTCTCTGCCACATCTTCCTGGGGTTGTTGTCAGTGAAGTGGTCCTCAATTCTCCTCTTGTAGGGCATCTTTGCCTCCCTAATGCCTCTTTTTATGGCGGATCTGGCAACGCTGTATTTTGGCCAGTCTCTGTCCTTTGTCCCGAAGGCGGTGTTCCATTTATTTGGGAGAGATTTCACTTCACTGGTCATCCAGAGTTTCTGGTTTGGGAATATTCTTATCTTCCTGTTCATCGCCACATTGCTTATGCAGTTTGGGATGTAATACAGAACAGTGTCTGTGTGTTCCTGGAGATCTTGGCTGTAGAATATGTCCCAAAGAGTGTTTGAGAAAAAGTCCTGCAGCTGTAGAAGGGCTGCTTCCTGCCATATTCTTATTGTCCTTGTTTCTGGCTTTGTTTGCCTCCTTAGGGGGGTGTAGGGTGGGGTAAAGGACAAGCAGAGGTAGTATGAATTCCCCAGATTGGGGGGGGGGGTTACTTTATATGTATGTTTAATGTTTAAGAAAACATGGTCTAAAGTGTTTTCTCCTCTGGTGGTAAACTTCACATACTGGGTGAATTTGGGGAGCACAGTTTTGAGATGTGCTTTGTTAAAGTTCCCATCAATATGCTAGAATTCATCAGGGTGTGTAAGCTGTTGCATATTGATAATTGTTAGCAGGAGGCTGAGAGCTGTGTTAGTGTTAGCATCTGGTTGGATGTAAACAACTAACATGATAGCAACAGTGAACTCCCTCGGGAGATAGAAGGGCCTGCGCAAAATGGCTAGAGCCTCAAAGTCTGGAGAAGAGTGTTTGTCTGTAATCCAGCTGTTGCTGGACTAAAATGATGGTACCCTTAACTTATTTTTTTGTTGCACAACCTTTTGAGGCAATCACTGCCATCAAACAGTTCCTGTAACTGTCCTGCACCTCATCTGTGCATTGGACACACTCCCAGTATTTTTTAGGCTTGTCAATATGTAGTTTTGAAAATTCCAGTCTTTCTTCTTTATGATTTGCTTTCAACAATGGTGTCCTCCTTGGATGTCTCCCATTAAGTCAGCTATGTGTCAAACAATGGTGCAATCTGACACTGATGTTCCTTTAGCTTAAAGTTCACCTTTCACCTCTTTAGGTGTTTTTCTGGGCTCTTTTGTTATGGGTTGGTTTAATTTTTTCTTTGATTTTTCATCAGGTTTCCTCTTGCGGCCTCGACCAAGGAGATTGGCTACAGTCCCATTGATCTTAAATTTCTGAATATTATGTGCAATTGTAGTCACAGGAACGTCAAGCTGCTTGGAGATGATCTTAAAGCTTTTTCCTTTAAGATGCTTGTCTTTAATTTTTATTCTAATGTCCTGAGACAACTCTCTCATTTGCTTCCTCTGGTCCATGTTGAGTGTGGTTCACACCGTGTCACCAAACAACATAGTGGCTACCTGTAGCCCTATATATTGATCCACTGACTGATTACAAGATTGAAGACATCATTAGCAGACACATCTGGGATTAACATATCCCTTTCATCACATTGTTTTGAGTCTTAGTGATATCATTTTTGTCCAGGCCTGTTTAATGATTTTGTTTTTGTAAATAATTCTTTTGAAGCACGGTTAAAAAGCTATTTCTGACCTAACATTTCATATAATTTTTATTTATTAGTATTTTCTGTCAGATTTGAGTTATTTCTGTAACCATTGTGAGCTTTTCTTTAATTTACTGAAGGGTACCAACAATTTTTTTCACGTGTGTCTGTTTAAGTATTTATTTTTGGAAATTTGTCAACACTTCCTACCTCCATGCTTTTTGGTGCATCAGGCGTGTTTATATCTGCATATATCGCCCTGTGCATTATAACATAAATTTTATATTTGAAATTTTTTTTTCTTTTGGAGATTTTGCCATTTTTAAAAAATAATACTTTGTTACACTTCTTTTTGCATTGGAATGGTGACTGCTCCAATTTCATTGTTCATGTGGACAGTGATAAAGGCATATCTACAGTGATTTGCAAAAGTATTCACACCTCTTGAACTTCTCCGCATTTTCTCACATTATGACCACAAACAAATATATTGTATTGGAATTTTATGGGAAAGACCAACACAAAGTGGCACACACTTGTGAAGTAAAAAGAAAATTATACAAGAGTGCAATTTTTTTTTTACAAATAAAAAGCTGAAAAGTGCAGTGTGTAAAAGTATCCAGCCTCCCTTTTATCTGAGTGCATCCAATTTCCTTCAGAAGTTGCCTGATAATTGGTAACTGATCAAATGTTCACTTCATGACTTCATAGAGTCCACCTGTGTGTAGTTTAATGTCAGTATACAAATCCAGCTATTTAGTGATGGTCTCTGTGGTTTGTCAAGAGAATATTGGAGAGAAAACAGCGTCATGAAGTGTAAGGAACACACCAGACAGGTCAGGGATAAAGTTTTGGAGAAATTTAAAGCAGGGTCAAACTATAAAAAGAATTCCCAAGCTTTGAACATCCCACAAACCACTGTTCAGTCCATCATATGCAAATGGAACGAGTATGACACAACTGCAAACCTACCGAGACATGGTCATCCACCTAAACTTACAGGCCAAACAAGAAAA
The DNA here is from genome assembly GCA_036245035.1 of Adrianichthys oophorus. Lineage (NCBI taxonomy): Eukaryota > Metazoa > Chordata > Actinopteri > Beloniformes > Adrianichthyidae > Adrianichthys > Adrianichthys oophorus. The sequence continues at coordinate 676,554 of BSAI01000122.1, read as the reverse complement.
GCACTGATCAGAGATGCAGCCAGAAGGCCCATGGTGACACTGAATGAACTGCAGAGATCTATCAACCCAACTGCGGGGCTCTTCCAAAGAATGTTCTGCTGTATGATGGTTTGCTGTGTTGTCTCACCAAGTGGATCAGGAAACGTGTAGCACAAGATTAGACTGTAAACTGCAGAAATGCACTCTGCTCTGATGTCAGAGGAAGATTTCCTATCCCCATTCACATGTATTCCTGCATTTATGTGACCACAGCTACCTGTCCACCTGCTTTGGTGATCCTTAAAAATCTGTCCCGTGAAGTGTGCCAGCCAAGCCAAGTCACAGCTGCTGTGCCCTCATCCTTGGATCAGAGGGACCATCTGTTTCACCTGAAGAACAGTGATGGGCTGGTAGTCCCTGAGAGGGGACAATGAAGGTGGTCAGAGCAGCATAAAGTGTGATGCATCAGAACTCTACGGAGAAAGGTGTTAATGTGTTAATCTTTTTGTTTGAGCTGAAAGTTGTTCAGAAGACATGGTTTTACTCAGGAAGAAGATCAGAGTTCAGGATTGACAACCAAGATTTTTGTCTTATTGTGATTTTTGTCTTATTTAGGGCTTGAGAAGAATAAGCAAAAAGTTTGTTTTAAAGAAGTGATAAAGAACATTTGGGCTATGTGACCGGAACTTCTTTTTCAGGTATGCGTTTTTCTCGGAGTAATATTGCAGACATAAAAGTCTTTACAGTTCTTCTTATCTTACAATTGATGTGTTTGGTGCACACAAATGACAGTTCTGGGATATCTGAGATAACACTATGTATTAAAATATTTCAGACACTAAAAAAGAGAAAAATGTTATCCATAGCCTTTTTTTTTTTAGATCAAAAGCGGCATTTTGTCATGTAAAATTTACCTAGTGAAACATTGTGATTAATTATGAATAATCACAATACGTATGTGTGATTATTCTCATTTTTTTAAATCAATTGACAGCACCAATAAATACAAAAAAAGTACAACTTCATCACTTGCCTCCATCTCCTCCTGTGGAGGCAGTTCTTTTCAGGCTCACGTCTTCTACCAGATGCCCTTAAGTTTGAGGGTCCTTCGCAGTATCTTAGCTGTCACCAGGACTGTGCTTCTCTGGATTAACTGCTCCAGTGTTAGAGCACGGCCCACAGTGCTCCGATGACCACACGCACTATTACATTCCATTTTCAGGCTTTCTCCAGTTGTTCCTTGAACCCTTGGTACTTCTCCAGTGTTCCTCTTCCTTCTTCCTGATGTTGCTATCATTGAGGAGATGTACATCAATCACAGTGACTATTCTCTGCTGCTTGTCCATGATCATAATGTATTTACTATTTTGTTTGTTTGTTTGTATCTGAATGTCCCACAGGATTTTATCTCTTTCATCCTTTATTACTTTGGGAGGTATTTCTTCTTGTAACCTAGGGTTCTCCAGTACATACCCTGTACAGATGTTCCTAAACAATAAGCCGGGTACTGCTTTATAGTGTTCCATGTATTATTTTACTATATCCAGTGACGAAAAGTGTGTTAGTTTTTTGAACAAAGTGACATATGGGTACAACTGTGTGAAAAGTGTGTTAACTTCCAAAATTGGCCACTAGTTGGTGTAATCGAAGATGAGCAAAAAAATTAAACACACTCACACACAAAATTTCAGAAAATTGTGATATTTTAAGACAATGGAGATTTTTGGTCTACAAGCATATTTGGAGCTTCTAGCGCGCGCACGCACACACGCACACACAGGACAGACAGGGGAGTAGGACAGAAATACGGGAGTAGTAGGAAATAATTACAGAGGGAGTAGAACAGATTTACTGAGGGAGCAGGAAGGAATTTGGGCAGATAGTGACCAGTGCTTTAAGTGGGCCAGTACTCACCGGTCCCCAGTACTGGCACATCTAAAAATGGCTCTTAAGAGTATCGCCAGAATACTTCTCCAGAATACCAATAACGGTGTTTTTTATTTATCCTATTGCAAGCTCCCATCTCAACGTTTCATAATACTTGAGCCCCAGAAATACTTGGATTATTGTTATTTATTTTTTTAAGAAAAAAAAAAAAAGGATTATTTTGTGCCTACTTGCCTCTACTGCGCATGTAACAAAGAGGCGGAGGCTTTTGGTTCCATGAGTAACTGGGTTTAATAATCATCAACACAAAGAAGGGCAAGGCAAGGGCGTATCTATAAAACAGGCAGGGGTCAATAACATGGAGCCATTCAGGGAGACGAAGAAACAGGCAAGGATCAGGCACAGAGAGGCAATGAAGAAGAATGATACTCAGTGATAATTGCAAGACAAACAAGACTTCGCATGGAGCAGAGGTCTGAGGGAGAAATATATACAGAGTGGCGATGACGATGATGGGAAGCAGCCAGTGAGGATGTGACTCAGAGAGCAATTCCTGATCTGCTTCCTTAGATGCAATCAGTATACCGGCAAAAGATCCCTCTGGTGGTTGGAGGTGGAGCTGGACGGTTGAATTCTGACAGCACGCTTGTGTCACAAGGCAGCTTCAGATTTCAACTATAGACATAAAAATTTTATGACATTTGGGGTAACCCCAACTTGTCATTTTTTAACATTCTTCCAGTTACCACTAAATCAAGGGGTCCCCAACCCCCAGGCCGTAAACCGGTCCGGGGGCCGCTTGATACCAGGCAGCAGACAGGGGAAAATGCATATGCTAACTTTGATTTTTCCCACTTTTTTATTTTCTGATTCTGAA
>BSAI01000122.1:584413-655741 GCA_036245035.1 Adrianichthys oophorus | reverse complement strand
ACACACACACACACACACACACACACACACACACACACACACACACAAGCATAAGACAAACTAAAGGCCTGGGGCCGTAACGGTCATCAAGCCAACATTTATCTGAAAGAAAAAAAAAAAAAAAGAATGTTTTAAAACTGAAAGTTCAAGTCTTAGTTTGTATCTGATGCATTTTACACATGCACAAGCTTGCCACAAGCTCCAAATGAACCAAAATTATGTTTTTCACTTCCTCACTCAAAGCAAAAACAAAAATCAACAATCTTTAAAATGGAAAATTTAATAAAACAGTTAAAAGTCAGAGTTAATATTTTGTTTTACCTTTCTGAATAACAGCTAATTAGCTGTGATATGTTGTGAGTCATTTGGGGAAAACATTATTTATTAGTGTTGGAAAATAACTATTTTCTATAAGTTGATGTATGGAAATGTTAAAGTGCTGCTTTGATCATCTTCACATCTATGTTCAAAGCATTCTCAGTGGCATTTTAAAAATCAAAAAAATGTATTTTCTGGAACATACAGTAGTTTCCGCAGAGCAGTTAGTAGTTCATTAGAAAGTCAACTCTGAGTTGTGGGTAGGACTGTTCGCACAAGGTTGGCCTGCTCTGATTTCCCATGATCCCCTTGTTTACATGCTCCCCTGCTGGCTTACAGCCCCTCACAAGCCCAAACAAATTAACAGTGCAACAAAAATGGCGAGCAATTTCGTTTTGAGCCTGATACCAGGTCAGACAAGAAAAACCAAGGCGTTAATAGATCTATCTTCAACTGGATGTATCAGAATAGAGCAGAGTGGTGGGACTGTGGCCTGTCCATCGCAGTTTCTATGTCACAACTGAGAGCTTTTTCAGACTAGACTGCATTTTTCTTTGTCTGCTCTTGATTTACACAAACTTGGTTTGGATCTTAAGGTATAGAGGTTTAAAAGGGGACAGTTTACTTCAACTGAATGTGATTTTAATCAATGGGAAATCACTTTACAATTTGAAATATGTTTATATACATTATTTCATGTGGAACAACTAAAAACTTCATCACCTATTGTACCTTTAGTCTAAGTTGGCACTTGGCTCAGAGTGAATGACATTAAGAGGAAAATAAATGAATGTTTTGAGAGCCTTTTTTTTCTTTAACTCTTTAATCTAACATGTTCACAAAACTTTAAATTAGACTACAATCCAGATTCACCTTTTATCCCCTTTCTGATGTGTTTGATTGAGCTGTGATAGGATGAAAAACATACATTTAATATTAGTAGTGCAAGATTGTTTTTGTCTGTATATTCAATTACAAACTTTCTTCATACCACACAAATCAGAAATAATGTGAAGATGTGAATAATGTGAAAATGTTTGCCTATCCTCATTTTTTAGTTTTTTGGATGTTCTTGGAAAGTGCAGAAGGTTGAATTTGGGCAGGTCTGAACAGTCTTCAGTGCTAAAGAAAAACAGGAGAATTATGTTTGGATGAGCAGATTTGAGTAAACTGAAAACGCTACAGATCCCACTTTATGATGAAGAACAGTACAAAACTGTACACATCTTTGGCATTGTGTTCAACGAATTTGCATTGTATACAACACACTGGGTTAAAGATTAAAATAAGGACAAGGATTTAATCATTTCACAAGGAGTTTCCAACATTTCCACTGTCACTCATTTAACATGCTACGTTATTTAGCATGAGAACTACTAAACCAAGTTAATTTAAAAGCCACACTTAGACATACTACGCTGTATTAATCTGTTAGACACGTTCATGGTGTTTTACTTACTTTTGTTATTTCTGTTGCCTGCAACAACCCCAACAGTAACAAGCTACTATAAACATTTGATTAAGATCGTTTACTTACTCAAAGATTGAACTGTGTCTCCGACAGAAGATTGTTCTTCAGGTTTTTGGCCACAGCTGCTGCAAAAGTTTGGTGGATTTACAATTCTTTACCACACTTTACAGCAAAACACCCTTCTGCTTTTCCCTCTTTGACAAAATGATTGAAAGTCAGACAAAACCAAATGCAAAAGCCATCATCCAATTGCGGTCTCCTGAAGTACCTACCTTTTCCGGTTTCCTTTTTGTTTTCATTTTCCAAAATGTCAAGTTTCGGTTTCTAAATTGTGGTTGTGAGTTCCCAAATGTAATCTTGTTTCTCACTATTTTTTTTTTTTTTTTCGAAGTTGGTGATGTGATCATTGAAATCTTTCATTTGCAAAAAAAAAGATATATTTTGGTTTCTGAAATTTTGTTTTGATTTCTAAAATGTAATGTTATTTTTTATTTTTTTCTTTTGGTTTTTACATTTTTGTTGTGATCTTTAAAATGTTCAATTTCATTATAATTTTTTAAAATTTTTCTTTTATTTATGTTTGTTTCTGGGATTTGGTTTTCTAAAATGTAATTTTATTTTTAAATACTGTTTTACTTTTTTAATTGTCGTTACTTTTAAATTGTTTCATTTAACTTTCTTTTCTGAAATTGTTTTTCGTTTATTTCTGGTTTCTGAAGTTTTGTTTTGATTTCCAAAATGTAATTTTGTTTTTTATAATTTTTTTTGCTTTTCTAATTGTCGTTGTTATATTTAAATTGTTTCATGTCAAGTGATTTGTGAATGTGATTTGAACTTCAGGGCCACCGTATGTTAGTACCTTACAGCAAAAAGTCCATGTGTAATGTAATCATGAATTCATGTTTACTTTGAGTAACATTCTTCTTTTTTTGGTTAATTGTGTCCATGCTCATCTCCTGTCCACATGCGAGGAATACAAACGCACCCCGTACGAGACCTCCCCCCAACACACACACGAGCATGTGCCCGCACCCACATCAGTGTAGCATTTGTCTGATGACCTACTGAGAACATGCGGTGATTAAAAATAAAATCCAGGTAGAACTGCAGGATAAAGCTGCTGCACTCACAGCAGAAACCAGAGATTGGAATAAAAGTATTGATTTGGAGATGCAGGTGTCCACACTGGCCACACTGTAAGCCTGCTGCTATGCTAATGAGCTGGATTGCTTCAATGTCCGACAATATTTTCACAGACCGGACTTACAGACGTGGTGGAGATATACAACATAAGAACTCATTAAATACACATTTCAGAGCTGGTGTCGGGCTGAACCCCCTCCCCTTTTACCCCCATGAGAGTGCTGCATTTTTACTGTCAGTGACATCAACTGACAGATACAAACGTTTGATTTCATTTAGAAATTATCACCTACAGGCAGAATTAGAACTAAAAATGTCTTTATAACGTTTATGAATCACTTTTTCTTTAAAAATGTGATGATGTTCAGCTGGTTTGGACAATAGGCGACTGACGGACAGCTGTCCTCATTGGACTGCAGGGTGTAAGGACGAAGCTGAGGCGTGTGGATCCATATGCAAACAGAGTTTAATGAACAGCACAGGAGGCAAGGCAAGGCGTTGTTGAGACAAGCGAGGGTCAAAATAGGAAGCAAGGCGGGAGATGAAGGAAAAAGGCAAGGTTCAAAAAACACACGCAGGCAGATACAGAGAAATGCTTAGACTGAACAGTCACTAGGAGGTTCAATGCATGCTGGGAGTTGGAGTGTTCAGAGAACAGAGGTTGTTAGTATTCTGGTGATGGCTCCCTCTGGTGGTCGGAGAGGGAACCGGCTGACCGGATGCTGACAGAGACCTGCCCCGCGAGCAGCTCCGGAAGCGAGAGACCATCCGATGCCGAGGACAACCCCGGGACCGATGGGCTGGTCTGTCCGGATGGTCAGGGTGGAAGTCAGCTGTCAAAGAGCGGTTGAGGATGTCATCAGCTGCAACCCAGGAGCGCTCTTCGGGCCCGTACCCTTCCCAGTTGACCAGATACTGGAGGCGACCATTCCGTCGTCGGGAGTCCAGCAGTTTGTGCACGAGGTAGGCCTTCTTGCCGTCCACCATAAGGGGAGGAGGATTGGTGTCAGGATCAGCTGACTGGAGGGTGTCCTCGGAGGGAGGGTTTCAGTGACACATGGAATGTTGGCGTGATGCGATAACTGGGAGGCAGCTAGAGGCGGAAGGACACAAGAGTGATCTGTCGCAGAATCTTGAAGGGACCCACAAACCTGGGACTAAGCTTTTTGCAGGGCAAACGTAGCCGAAGTTCATGCGTGAACAACCACACCCACTGTCCAGGAGCCAGATGGGGTCCCTCCCGCCGACATCTATCCGCTTGCTCCTGGTATCTGCGAACAGCTTGTCCCAATTGAATGTGAGCAGCCTCCCAGGTGCCCTCGCTAAGGTGGAACCAGTCGTCAACAGCAGGAACATCAGATGGCTCCCCAGACCATGGGAAGAATGGAGGTTGAAACCCTAAGACCCTGAGTTGGCATCCATGTTCCATCAACAAGTTGATGAAACCGGCGAGATTGGAAGATGAAGGAACACCCGTTGTTCGTTATAACAGAAAATTTTAGATTGTAGGCAGAGAAATATTGCAGTGCTTGACTGAAGGAATGTATTTTAATTAGGTTTGGGTGTTTTGACCACTCCCTAATGCTTTTCTAGTATAGCCTGTTTTCTCCTCATTTTTCTGAGCTTGATTCCTGAAAGTTTTTTTTGTATGTTTTTTTCCAGGAATTTCAGTGGAGCTGGAGTCCAGTACAGTTAGCTGCAAGCATGTTTGGGCAGGAGCTCGGGTTTGTTACAGAGGTTTCTTCATCTGCAGAGGATCCTTTCACAGAACACAACAGATGTGATGCTGAGCAGCAACATGGACAGACTTTCCCTGTCACGACTCTTTCTGATACAGTATTTAACCACAAACAGACTTTTTTTCCAGATGCATTGCTTCATCTAATAAATATTACTGACATACATGCTGAGTAAATGCTGATTATAAATGTAACATTTGATTGAATGCATAAAACTCTGCAAGTATTTTGAAGTAGTACATGGATGAGTTGGGTCTCTGCGACGCTTGGCGCTCATGTCATCCAAACGCTAAAGGATTCACTTTCTTCTCTCCAGTTCAACACTCACAGTCTCGCTTAGACTATTTAATAGTCAGTAATTCTCTTTTAAAAGATATCAAGGATTCAAACATTCATCCAATTATTATTAGTGATCATGCACCAGTTTCTGTAAATATTTCTAGAGATATTCCCACACTTTCAGATTCAGCCTTGATATTTAATACTTATCTGTCTCAATAGTTTATTCAATTCTTTAAAAAAGAGTGGGCAACCTTCTTAGAATTTAATGATACTCCTGATATTTCACCATGTGTTTTTTGGGAAACAGCAAAAGCAGTGATGAGAGGGAAAATTATCTCTTATTCAACCTATAAAAAACACAAAGAGAAAGCAGATTTATTAGAAATAGAAAATCAAATCAAAGATCTAGAGGCTGCTTATGCTTCTTCAGCACAAGAACACATTCTGGGAGATTTGAAAAAAATTAAAGCTTCAGTTAAATGACATCAAGAAACAAACACAGTTCCAAATACAAAAACTTTAACTTGAAAAATTTGAAAATTCAAACAAATCTGGAAAACTTCTAGCTAATCATCTTAAAATTATTAAAGAAAAATCAACAATTACATCTATTATGAACCAGACAGGAAATGTTACTCATGACCCGATTAAAATCAACACGTTTGAAGATTTTTATAAAAACTTGTACACATCACAGGTAAACCCATCAGAGCAAAGTATTAATTCATTTTTTAATAATGTAACTTTAAGATTAAATGAGGATAGAAGCTCAATCTTAGACTCTCCACTCTCATTAAACTTTATGAAGCTCTGTTGCTGATGACCAACAGCAAAGCTCCAGGGCCTGATGGCTTTCCTGCTGAGTTTTATAAGGAATTCTGGGAACAGCTGTCACAAACTTTTTATAAAATGGTTACATTCATCAAGGAAACCCAATCACTGCCACCTCACATGAATTCAGCTAACAGAATCCTCCTTCTCAAACCAGAAACAGATCCCACAATTCCTTCAAGCTATCACCCCATTTCTCTAATCAATGCAGATGTAAAAATTATCTGCAAAGCCCTCGCACAGTGAATAGAAAAAAATCACTCCTAATATAATTCATGATAAAAATGAATTAATCAAAGGTAGACACGCAAGTGATAACGTCCACAGACTTGTTAACATAATAGATTTTGCCACTAATAAAAACCAGGAAACAACCATACTCTCATTGGATGCTGAAAAAACATTTGACAGAGTAAATTGGAAGTTCCTCATTGCTGCCCTCCATTAGTTTGGGTTTGGGGAATCCTTAATTGATTGGATTAAAATATTATATCACAACCCAAATGCATCAGTAAGAACCAAAAAAAACAGACCTTTGACATGTTATTTTCTTGATAGAGGGACCAGACAGGGTTTTCCACTCTCCCTCTCTCTCTTTGCTATATTTATTGAACCTTTGGCTGCAACAATAAGACAGTGTGAGAGCATTAAAGGAATTAAAACAAAACACAGTCATCATAAAATTAGTCTTTATGCAGATGACATATTACTTTTTCTAAACAATTCCCATTCCATCAGTGAAACAACAACAATTATTAATGAATTCTCCTCCATCTCAGACTACCAATGGGAGCAAAACAGTTAGGTTGTACTTTATTGAAGTTTTTAGCAATATACTTACATTTTTTTTAAATCAGCTCTCATCTACAAATCCATCAAAGTCCTCAACTTCTGTATCCAACATAAACAGCTGAGCTAGTTCTTCAACTAGCAGGCCAGATTCCCTCTTGTCAATGTCCGAGTCAGTCTCGCTGCTGTGCAGCTTCTGAAATATGATGCTGGCTTTTGCGAAAACTTGAACAATAGTACAAGGGGACATATTATCCCAAGCATCTGCAATCCAGTCACAACTTGTAGCGTAATTCGCTCGGTGCTGCCTCCTGGTCTTTGTAAAACTGTGGTCGCCGTCTGTCATCATTCGCTCCCACGCCATTTGCAACTTTACCTTGAAAGCCCTGTTTACACAGATGTCCATCTGTTGCAGTTCCTTCGTCAAGCCTCCCGGAATAATCGCAAGATTAGAGTTCATTTGTTACACTTGGTTTTTCAAATGGGCGCGCATTAAGTCACTGATCAACAAGGAAGTTGACGCATGGAAAAAAACGCCTGGTCTCTTTACACCTCACTCAGCCACCCTTTCATTTTCTACTCGTCTATCTAGTCCTCTTGATTGGCCTTAACAATGACTCCGGCAGGAAACTTCTCTTTAGGCAGTGTCTTCCTCTTAAAAATCACCATAGGTGTCAGTTTCTCTCAATTAGCATGGCAGCCAAGGACAACGGTAAAAGCTGACTTATTGTGCATATCCTACCATGCTGGTCCCCTTCTTCTCAACAATGTGATTCACTGGAATGTCAAAAGTGAGTGGCACCTCTTCCACGTTGGTGATGTTGCTGGGCTGGATGAGTTTGTCGGCAATCTTTTTTCTGCAGTAGGAGCGAAAGATGGCCAGATTTTCAGTGTAATCCACTGGAAGTTGCTGCCGTTTCATAAAACAAAAGCACCATGACGGATCTCCTTGAAAATGTTCAATTGTATTTTTTTTCTGCGAGCGTGATTGCTCGAAGTCGAATGGTGACTTTAGAGATGCTTCTTGCAGCTGATCTTTGATCCATTGCTCGTGTCGGTCTTCCAACTCAGGCCACCTTGCCTTGTTTCCGTGGAAACTCAGTGTTGTCTTCTTTACTTGGCGAAGCTCGTTTTCCTGTTTCCTCCACTTGCAAAACATGGATTCGTTGATCCTGAATTCTCTCGCCACTGCTCGATTCTTGTGTTCTTCTGCGTAGCTGATAGCTTGCAGTTTAAACTGTGCTTCGTAAGCGTGTCTCACAGGTGTCATTTTCAGGGGTCCTTCGACAATTTTTATGTTGTTTTGCATAATGCACATACCTGCACTATGTACCTACTGGGGGCATGCCCCCTTAACGTTCTCATGCTGTCGTCTATTACATACGCTTTTCCTTTACGTACCGGTGAGCAGCGTCTGTGGAGTGCTCAAAGTCACAAGAACACTTACAGATTTTGGAACTCGGTGCACACATATAGCGCACTGCACTATTAGGTGCCCAGTCAATCTTGGAGAAAACGTAAGACTTTTAAGTGCACCTTATGGCCACGAAAATATGGTAAGTATTTATGGTTATCATATCCGTAGGTCTCTGGGTTTCCTTTACTGATCGCAAAACAACAATAAATGATCTTTTCTCTATCTTGAAAGACAACTGAAAGCACTAGCAGTGGATCAATTATCAAAATAAGACTCCACGCAAACTACTTCCGGATGACCTAGCCATTTCAGATGAAATAGCAAACAAAAAAAGAATATTCGTGATCCGTTTGCTCAATTTTTTGATTTAATATGCAAATCGGAAAAAATGATTTGGTTTTTCTTTTTTTTTTTATTTTAAGATGAAAAATGAAAAAACTATTCTATTTACTTATATATTTTTTATTTTTGATCTTAAATTGAAAAACGAATGATACACAGATTTTTGTGCTGCAAAAGCACATCAACATTAAGATAAGCAGAACTATAAAGACTTTAATGTCTGCAGTATTACTCCAAGAATAAAACATGCTGATATACAGTCATAAGAAACAGACATTGTGTTTTTCAATTTAAATGGTCTGAGCGAAACTCAAATCTGATTTGCTGCTGAGTGTTCATGCACATTTAAAAAATAAGTTCTGGTCACATAGCACAAATGTTTTGTATCACTGTACATGCTTCTTTAAAACAAACTTTTTGTTTAATTATCTGGACATAAATAAGCAGTAAGAGGTGTACTTTCTTTCTGAACTGATGCTTTATTGGACCTATCATGACAATCAGCACATATATTGCTTTATTTTGCCGCCGCAGTCGAGGTATGCTGGCCCAGCACCACATTCTCGTGTTACTGTGACAACTGGCCGCAATACTTATCAAATAGCCCGCCTTTTGTGAAAAGCGATTTAAACTGTAAAAATAACAAGACTAGAGTACTAAGAATTGATTAAATATTCATTTTTTTTGTAAATGACCATGGTATAAAATGGATAGTTCCAGACGAAGTTCGTATTTTCAGAAATTGCCAGATGCAGTGGAAGCATGAACTGCCCGATGCTAATTGGAAGACGGCCCATTCTAATGTGTAAATAATCTACATAATTGAATATAAACGCAATATTTTTTTAAAATTATTCACATGCGCCAACACGTTGACATTGACAGCAGTAATGCAAATATACCCCTGACCGACTAATCACTACTCTGTTCATTCCATAAACAAAGGATGAGTGATGTCTCTCTGTGAGAACAGGCATGTTGATAACCCTGCTCTGAATTTCTTCTTTTGGAAAGTCATGTGATCAAACGGGAATGGGAGAAAGGAAGATGGAGAATCCTACCACTTTTCTGCTTTACTTTTACTTAAATTTTTTATATAGTTTCCATAATCTGGTTCTTAACTTCTATTTAGAATTGTTAATACATAATCCGCCGTAAATGCAGATTTCGTTGCATATCTAAGTGTCGATATTACCAAGAAACACAGATGAATTACTTATTGATCATCATCAGAAGACAATAGATCAATCCAGAAATGAGTACAATATGTCACAAGACAAGCAACATATCCATATCCTGTCTATAGTAATTGATGTCTCAAAAGTTGATGTGCATGCTTCTACGGTCAAAGTAAATAATTGACAGTCTTCCTTTTGGGTTAACAGAGTTGAGGAAGAGGACAGGAGGAAGAGAAAATCATATGGTGTGTGTCCTCTTGTAAGCCGGTATTGGTAACAAGGTGACTTTTTTTTTTTAATGACTGTGTCAGAATCCGGTCGGCCGGATCCCTCTCCAACCACCAGAGGGAGGCATCGCTAGAATACTAACAGCCTCTGTTCTCTGAACACTTCAACTCCCAGCATGCATTGGACCTCAGCCATCTTGTCTGCACCAGATGCTTCTCATCAGCTCATCACCACTACTGCATATTTGCCACCTCATCTCTCTGTTCCATACGTAGTCTTGAACCTCCTAGTGACTGTTCAGTCTAAGCTTTTCCCTGTATCTGCCTGCCTTTATGTTTTTAAACCTTGCCCGTTTCCTTCGTCTCTCGCCTTGCTTCCTATTTTGACCCTCGCCTGTCTCGACCACACCTTGCCTTGTCCTTCTGTGCTGTTCATTAAACTCTGTTTGCATATGGATCCACACGCCTCAGCTTCGTCCTTACACTCTGCATGTAGAGTGAAACTTCAGTCCCCATAATTACAGTGCCGTTTTTAGTTGCCTTTAAAATTTTATGAAGCTTATGTTTTACTCGTTTACTTATCATGTTACTCTTATTTTTTCAGTCAGACTGCTGTGACCAAGAACTTCTTCAGTTCTTTTTGAGTCCTTACAAATAAAATCTTGGGTTGCTCTGATTTTCTCTTTAGTTTCAAGGATACTTTACAGTTTCTTCCCAAGCGTTCTGAATTTTCTGTTTCTTCAGCTGTTCTGCTTTTCTTGCAATTGCAGCATTTACGTTTAGTCGGATGGTCATTCATGTACAGTACATGTCATTGTGCTTAAAAAAAATATTCATAATCTATTACTATATGTATTTCAAGACAATATTATTATTAATAATAAATAATACATATTATTATAATTCAAATACAACAAACTCATTTTTGCTTCTCCATCAAAACTTTTATTTTTCTTCTTTAGTAAAAACTAGAAGTACTTGCTTTCATGCAAATCTGAGTACAACAAATTCATGTCATATGCTGCAGCAATGAAATGACACAATATGATGAAAACTGAGGGAAAAATAAAAACTAAAGAAAAAATCAAACTCAAAGCCTATGTTCTCTAATATCCAAGGCCTCACTGGGCCTTTGCTGGAATTCATTCAATACGATCTATTGCTGCAGCAGAGGTCACTTCCAGCAAAACACTGTATTTGTCATCCAGCATGTAGGTGTGATTATTATATCTGAACAACCTGAGCAGTTGGGACAAAGCTGTACACAGACTAGCTGAGGAGGGCAAACAAAGAGGAACTTGGACCTAAGAAAGAATCATGTATTATATTTCTCTAAAGCTACACGTGTAACAAGGTGTACACGGGGTTCAATGCAAGATTCAAAACAAATACTTAAATGTAGGGTCTTTTAATCCATATTGCTCTTGTACCAGATACCATACAATTCATATAAACAATCAAACTGGTGAAATCCGTGCTAAAAATCATTTTAAAAAAGATTGTTCAAAGGCATAACATATTAAAAGCTCCTACTAAAAGTACACACAAAAACAAGTTGGCCAAAGTACAACTAATACCCAAATGCAACAGGTTACGGTACGCTCTTTGGACCAATAAAATAGCTGTCAGGCTCTCCTCTCTGGGTGTGCTCCAGTAATCTGGGCAGAGTACTATAAATTTAACTGCAGCTGTCCAGTGATGTGAAAGAACCTCCTGATCTTACAAAGCCTGTTTTAACTTCTCCTTTTGTGTAAATGTGTAATGCAGTAATGTGTTTTATTTTATAGGGGCAAGACATCGCGAGGTCATAATCCAGGCAAGGGTCAGGAACACAAGAAGGCAAGAAGAACAAACACTTAGACTTCACAACCAGGCAGAAAGTACAAGACATCGCACCAAGCAAGAGTTGGAACATGCTTAAATAGTATGGCTAATGAGTGAGAAGAGGATCAGCTGGGCAGGAGGTAGCAGGATGCAGTGCATGCAGGGAGATGAGGAAAGGAGGGGGTGAGCAGTCAAAACTCAGGCGAGGGCTCCCTCAGGTGGTTGGAGGTGGACATGGGTGACTGAGACCTGACAGAGCTCCCTCCCTGTGAGCGGCTCCGGAAGCGAGAGGCCATCCGACGCAGGGGTTGACCACGAGGTCAAGGAGCTGGCCTGTCTGGGTGGCGAAGATGGAAGGTTGTTAACAATGAGGGGTTGAGGATGTCGTCAGCAGTGACCCAGGAGCATTCTTCAGGTCCATACCCCTCCTAGTTCACCAAGTACTGGAGACGACCACCCCAACTATGGGAATCTAGGATCTCATTGAAAATGTAGGCCCCTTCAATGTCTATGATGAGGGGATGAGAGCCGCCAACAGGGGGTCCTGGCCATGCACCCTAGTCTTTGGGTGCTGCGGCAGGCTTTAACAGAGAGACATGAAAAGTAGGTGAAAACCGATACTCAGGCAGCAGTTTTAACCGGAAGGGAACAAGCGTGATCTGTTGGATGATCTTAAATGGACCCACAAACTGAGGACTTAGCTTTTTGCATGGCAGCAGTAGTCATAGGTCCCTGGTGGAAAGTCAAACCAACCATCAAGGAGCTAAACGGGGACCTTTCCGACAGCGCTTGTCGGTTTGCATGTGAAACCTGTGGACTGCATGACCCAATTGAACATGGGCTGCCTCCCATGTCTCTCTGCAGCGACGAAACCAGTCGTCCACAGCGGGCAGGTTAGAGGGTTCACCAGACCAGGGAAAGAATGGAGATTATGTTAATGTTTATTGAACTGGAAACTGTTTTCTTCAGTACTCATAGTGTTCCGTGGTAGTAGAGAAGGCAGTTTTCCACTCATCACCTTCTCGAACATGTACCAGATTGTAGGCACTTCTGAGATCTAGCTTAGTGAAAAACCATAACTCTAATTGTGATGTGCTTTTCCTGGGTTATGAGAGTCATTGGAATTTCAAAAAATAAGAATACTCACACAGCAGCTTCCCGACCGTCTAGGTGGATGGTCGGTACAGGAAACTCACAGATGACTGGGCTGACCACAGTAGAGACAGAGGTGATAACGCATGCGGTGACCTCTTTCTTCAGGGGTGGTCCCTAATAACATGGGTACAGCAATAACCCTCTGGTTCTGACTGGATGAGGAGTTGGCATCCGAGGAAAGATCGGATTTTATGGTTCTGGGTTTCTTGGCTCTGAAGAGATTGTCCAGACGTATGGACAAAGCGATGAGCTGATCCACCTCCAATTCCTCATCTGTAATTTTTGGGAGAATCCACAGCAATACACAGTCTTAAGCCTGCATGGTGACCACATGGTCTGGGCGGCTAAGGTTCGGAACCGTAGAGAATATGCAGCTGCACTGTCTTTACCTTGTCTAATGTCGATAAGCTGTTCACCTGGTTCTTTTCCTTCGGTGGGGTGTTGAAACACGTCAAGTAACAACCGTGTGAACGCATCGTAGGAATGGAAGATCAAGGAGCCTCCTGACCAGATGGCAGCCAACATTCCAAAGCCTCAACGGACAACAGAGAACACAAAAAGGACACCTTGGCTTCTTCGGTGGGGTAAAGGTGGGCCTGTTGATGCAGATACAGCTGGCACTGCATGAGGAAGCCGTTGCACAGTTCCGGTTTGCCGTTGAATTTGTCAGGTAAGGAAACGTGAGTACCGGAAACAGGCATGTTCTGCGTGGAGAGATTGCCCAAGCTGTCGGTCGTGGAAGGATGTGAAGACAGCGAAGGAGATAGATTACCCGATGAGTACATCTGTAACTGCTTCATAACAGCTTCGGTGACGGCTGTTAAATGATGAAGTTGTCTCCCATGTTCCGATAACATGGCGGCGAACCCGTTTGGGTTAGTTGGCGAGGGAACGTCTATTGCTGGGTCCAAGTCTGGCGTAGTCTTCTGTAACGCAGACGCTCAGATGTGCGGATCCATTTGCAAACATTTTATTTTACAGGAGGAAAACATCGCGAGGTCATAATCCAGGCAAGGGTCAGGAACACAGGAAGGCAAGCAGAACAAACGCTTAGACTGCACAACCAGGGAGAAAGTACAAGACTACGCACCAAGCAAGAGTTGGAACAGGCTTAAATAGTATGGCTAATGAGTGAGATGAGGATCAGCTGGGCAGGAGGAAGCAGGATGCAGTGCATGCAGGGAGATGAGGAAAGGACGGGGTGAGCAGTCAAAACTCAGACGAGGGCTCCCTCAGGTGGTCAGAGGTGGATATGGGTGACTGAGACCTGACACTGAACAACACACTTCATTTTTTTGTTTACACCACTTGACCCTC
Source organism: Adrianichthys oophorus (assembly GCA_036245035.1). NCBI lineage: Eukaryota > Metazoa > Chordata > Actinopteri > Beloniformes > Adrianichthyidae > Adrianichthys > Adrianichthys oophorus. Next base: position 641,708 of record BSAI01000122.1, on the reverse strand, counting down.
TGTGCTGCCCTTGTTCCCCTCGTCTTCCTTACCACCAGAGTCACCCTCACATAATTATCAAATACTGTCAGGCTTCACTCTCCTCAGTCGCAAATTTGCACTCTATAATCAATTTGAGATTACATGGTATGTGCAAGATGTAATCAACTTGTGTTCTCCTACCCCTACTACTAAATGTCTACCTTTAATCCTCTCTTTTTGTTTCTTCATCACTGACATTTCTATTCTTTTAGCAAAGTCCACCACCAGTCCTTCTGTGTTCCTGTCCTGAACAAAATCTTCTCCATCACTTCCTCTATTTCCTTCACACACATGCCTGTTAAAATTCACTCCAATCATCTCTATGGTGACCCTGGATCTTCTCATCTGTCTCCCTTAGGAATTTATCCTTAAGTTCACATCCTACCTGGGTGTTATATAACCACTGAGAACAATACACATCACAAGTTAGGCTTATAGCTTCAGACTCATCATGCTATCTGACCCTCTCGTCCCCTCCAGAACCTTCTTATCAAACTCCTCCTTCAGGATGTCCTCCACCTCCGTTTTCTTTCAATCTACATCATGAAAAAACAGCTTGAAGCTAATTCCAATCTATAAGCCTTGCTGTCTTTCCAAGTGGTCTTGAGCCCACAGGAATCAGTCTTCTTTCCTCTTTTCGAACCAACTCTCTAGTTCATACACTAAATACTTCACTCCTGTCTTTCCTTTTCTCTGGAGTTACAAAAATGCCTTCCTCATCTCCTTCTACCACCAACAGACAACAGTCATCCAACTTCTACCCTCAACCTGGCATGTAATTCACATGACTAATTTATCTTTGGTTTTATGTCAGATGCTCTTTGTGACACAACCCTCTGCAAAACCTGGACATCAGACCGGCACGCAGAAGCACTGCATTCTGACCCTTTGTGATTGTATTACACAAATGAATTGTTTATAATTTTTTGGCCGTTTCCAGTGCTTCAGGTATGGACATCTGGCTGTATCTCTTAAGCACTTGCTTTTTCATTGCCCCTCTTTGGGCCTCTGTCATCTGGCTCAATTCCCTCCGAGCCGTCTTGATCTTAGCCTCCAACCGTTGCTTCCATGGTTGGTATTGTTTTCTGCCGCGGTTGCTCTTAAAGCCAAGCATCTCAAGGATCACTGCTGCTGAAGTGTAAACCAGTTCATTGGTTTCTGTGATTGTTAATGTCGCACTGAGGGCAATTCCTATCACAACAGGTTCCAGGAGACTTTCAAGTGGAACTTCACTCAAGCGTTATAGTTGGTGTCAGGGTTGCCTAGTGTTCATTCTAGACATGATCTTGTCTTTCAGGTCAGTTGCTGCCTCACTCAGCGTAACTGTTGTTATTGGGGCTTATTAGAGAGTTATTAGCCTCCTCTCTGACATGATGTTGTGACTCTCCCATGGTGTTACAACTTCATCAATCCCAAGTCATAACAGCAGTTGCAGTTTGTGGATATTAGAGAATGGAGCTACTAGCTGTTTGGCAGTTAGGCTCTGTTGTGGATATATATATATATATATATATAAATATTTATAATTATTTGACTGTGGGGGGTGAGTGAGACGGAGGTGGGGGGGTTCTCCATATTTCCGGATTCTGCGTACTTTTAGCTGTCTCCCAATCCCTAACCCCTGCGAAAAAGGGGGGAATACTGTACTTTATTTTGGGGCTTTAGGGAGTTTGTCATATTTTAATTTTTCCCACATATTCTACGTAAAACAATGAGGGGGGGCACGGGTTCTGTCAGGCCGCTGCAGATCCAGCCTACCAGAATCTTTGCCCCCCTATAATTTGCAGTAGAAGCAAACACTATTTATTAATTGTCCGTGGTTACATGCTTCCATAACAAAGTCATTTTCATAAATCTCGTTTCTCATCCTAAATTAGCCAAACAAAGGTAATTTTTATAACAAAAAATTGTCCTTGTTTTAAATGGTGTATACTTATATAGCGCTTTTATACCTTCATTGAAGGCCCATAGCGCTTCACAGTCACGGTCCCATTTACCCATTCATACACACATTTACACACTTATGGTGGCTCCGCTGCCGAACACTGGCGCCAACCTTCCATCAGAGGTAATGTGGTGTTCAGTGTCTTGCCCAAGGACACTTTGACACGTGGGCGGGCAAGGAGGGAATCGAACCTGCAATCTTCCGATCAGAGGCCGACTGTCCTTTCCACTGTACCACGGCCGCCCACATAGAACTTTACATAGAATACGTGGAAAAAAATGCAAAAAAAAAAAAATAATTATTAATAAAATAGCCTACCCTTATTTTTGGAAATGTGAAAAAGAAAAAAAGTATTCAGACCCTTTGCTCAGTATTTAGTAGCAGCATCGTTCTGATCTAATACAGCCATGAGTCTTTTTGGGAAAGATGCACCAAGTTTTTCAAACCTGGATTTGGGGATCCTCTGCCATTCCTACTTGCAGATCCTCTCCAGTTCTGTCAGAGATGCCCAATTGGGTTTAAGTCTGGGCCATTCAAGAACAATCACAGAGTTGTTGTGAAGCCACTCCTTGGTTATTTTAGCTGTGTGTTTAAGGTCATTTTCTCACTGGAAGGTGAACCTTGAAACCTTGATGAAAGTCTTTCCTTTCATCAAAGGTGATACTTGCTGTCCGCTGCTCTGGATGTTTGGCGACGGGGACGTGGCCTCCAGTATCTGGTGGACTGGCAGGGGTACGGGCCTGAGGAGAGGTCCTGGGAGCCTGCTTCGCGGATTCTGGATCCTGAGCTCATCAGGGACTTCAACCGGCGACACCGGGACAGGCTTCCCCCTGCGCCAGACGGCGCGCCTTGAGTGGGGGCGGGTACTGTGGGGTTATGGACCCAGGACATTTGTTGGTTTTGTGTTTGGTGTCCACTTCCTGTTTTATTTTGTTGTTGGTTGTACTTCCTGTGTTTCTCCTGTTTTTTTTCAGGTCTCTTGAGACTGCCCTCCTAGTGTGTGTTCTCTCCCTCCTTTATTGGCACACCTGTTTTCACTTACCTCATCCCCTCCTCCTGGTTATAGTCTTCGTCTCCCCTGCACTGGTTGTCGGGTGGTTTTTGTACCTTCATGGATTTGTGTTCTGATTTCGAATACTGATTCAAATAAATGAAAGACTTTTCATTTATTAATACCGTCTGCTTCTGTGTTCGCACATCAACCCTGACAAGAACTTATTCTTAGATAATATATTTATTTTTTTTATTTAAAAATGACAATGAATGCAGGTCCAAATTTTAACTTTTATTAAAGTTTAAAATAACACTTAAAATGTATCCAAAAGATTTTACCTTCTTGTTACCATCCAAAAAAAATGTTGCAGCACTTAAAATGTAAATAAAATAGCATAGGTTTTCTGCATTTTTCTGTCCATCAAAAAAAAAAACCTGAAATTCTGAAGAATGAAAATAAAAAAAAAAAGTAAGTGGCATGTTGAATCTTTCCAGCAGAACACTGAGAACTTCGCAGCCAAAAACAGTTGGTCAATAACAAGCAAAAGCTAATTACTGCTCAAAGAAAGATTTCCATTCGGCTATTGCCTTCTTGTATGCACTGGTGGCATCTCTATCGTAGGTAGCATCACCAATGACCTCAGTTTGGAAGATCGAGAGGAGTGTTGCAACACATTTTGGATAGGTAAGGTGTAAAGTGTAGTAGTATGCCATTAACACAAGAGTCCTTTGCAAAAGTCTTCCTGAGGAAGGGGGCTCACAGGTGTGGTTCCAACTGAAATGAAGCAGGTCAATCCATTGAAGAGGAGAACTGCAGAACACAAGGCCGCTTCTTTATGTAGATTGTGGGATACCTACTTTGCTCAAATAAAAGACAGAATACACCATTTGGTCATGGTGTGGGGAAACTAAAATGATTAAAAAAGCAGCATTTTAATGAAAATCTTAATTCAAATAATTAATTAATTAGAAAATCTTTTACATTTATAGTGACTTTGCAAGTAAAGGATACTAAAACTCATTTGTTGAAAATTAAAAGGAAAAATACTATCAAATTAATAATGTGTAGAAGAGCTACTTCACTTGTAATGACATTATGCAAATTCCGGCCCCTAAAAAACAAAATCTATACCTTTAGGACATGAAGGAGAGCCTCACTGTCACTTCCAAGCCATTGTGGTGGTGGAGTTGATGAAGGGCAGAGTGTTGGGAGTGCATTGATAAGAGCAACAGTGAAATCCACTAAGAAAGAGATAAATAAATTAATAAAGGAGTGCTTTGAACACAGCCAAAACATGTTTTGACAAAAGACCTGGAACTTACCTCCATGCGCATCCAATGGAAAAGGAGGATTCAGAGCCTTCTTCCACATGCCAAAAAACTGAACTTTTGCACAAAAGTCATTCCATCTTCCCTTCATTTCATCTACGTACTTGAGGTTAGCACAACTCACAATATGAGTGTTCAACTCCCGGTTTTTGTCAACTGTAGTTCTAATGAAACAACCAGCACTCCGGGGACGTCGTGTGAACCTCAGCCTGATGCATGGCAGCCTGTGGAGAGGAAAACTCCTTTCTCTGTAAGTATCTAACCAGCCCATTAAATCAGAGTTTGATTTGTTTGCTCCATAAGTTTAAGGCAAGTTGACAAACCCATACGGATTTGCATCAGAAAAGCATGTAATAAAAATGTTATTGATCAACAGCTTTCCAATTTTTCTGTTTTTTTTTCCTTTTCTCCTAAATTGAAAAAATAATTTACCGGTATTACATTTGACATCAACTTTGAGTACCGAAAGGCAGACTAATTTTTCCCTCCAAAATGTTTTATCTGGTCAAAAAAATGTTTTAGTGTGTGCATTCACACTAATCATATTGCAATAATAAGCGAGTGAGACCGCATGTGTACGTACGCATGCGCAGAGTAATGATGCAAATCACAACAAACATGGCGTCCGTGAGGCAGGGAATTACACTGTTATTTGTTATTTTTGTGTTATCCAAGTAAAAAAAAAGAAAAGAAAAGAAAGATGGTAGAATTAATAAAGAGGAAAAAGAATATGAAAAAAACAAGTCAAAGTTTTGTTTTTCATTCGTTATTTTTGTTTTTCTCAGCGTCCCCACATCGCAATTTTGTAATGATTGTCTCACTGAAGTGACATGTCTTAACAGTGGTCCGTTGACAGATATCAGACATGTAGGATTACAGATTGAAGTGGCCTAATTCAGATTTGATCTGATTTCAAGACACTTTGGACTGTTTAGACCGAAACACAACAATAGGATATGGACAAAAAAATAAGATTTGTGTCACTTAAGCCTGTGATGTAAATGCAGCTAAAGATAACTAGAAACTAGCAAGACAGTGATTCTGAGGCCTGCTGCACAACCAAGAAAAGTGTCACAAAACGCAGTGCAATGTTTTAAAAAATAAAGAAACTAGAAAGCTATTTGGAGCAACATTGAAAAATATGTTTGAACGTTAAAAGTTGCAATAAGCAATTGATTCTTCTGTTTTGCATTTTAATGTGTAAACTACTACAATCAGATTTTTTTTACTAACAAAATGATTATTGAAGCAATATATTTAATAACTGTTTTTCCCCTTACAAGAAGGAAGAGGCTGTTGCCTTAATATACACGTTTGAGAATTAAAGAGTTTGCAGTGTGTGTTTCTTGCAACATTTTTACTTTTGAACAAAACATATCAATTTACTAAATGCTGCTCAATACCCGCTAAGTGCATTGCTTAACTTTCTGGTTCTTGTGTGTGGATGTTAGATCTGCTTCTCTGGCAGGGCTTCTTTAGGAAGTATGTTTCTTCAGGAAGGCGAGTGTATGAGGCATGGGGGGGAAATCAGAGTATGCCCTGTAGAATTTTCTAGACTACACCACTGCTGACAGGTATGCAGATTAAGTAAGACCTGTAAAGGTAATTTTCAATTCAATTTATGAAAGAAGAGACTGAGCAAAAACCCATCCCAAACTGTGTTTAATCTTTCTCCTCTTTATTGCATAGCTTAGTTAAAGTAATAACAACTTCACTGCATTTCAAAAAAAGTGCTTATTATGGCTCTCCATCTCACCTCAACACATCCCCTGCAACCAATGAGGCTCATCCAGCAGGTTGAGAACATTGGCTTTTCGTGAAGACCTGCAAATTGAAATGCATTTCTAATGTCCTGTGAATGTCAGATATTAATGATCAATTATTGTCTTGCCAAATATCCAATATTTACAAACTTTTGCATATAGTGCAGGCAAAGACAGCCCATCAACTTCACTCTCCAAAGTATCAAAGAGTTTGTCTTGGTGGAATTAGTCAATCCACTCAAATCCCTCATAACCTTTGTTACTTCTTTCAATCTTTGGGCTGCTTCCACGACCTCTTGTTTGTCTTGAACGTCCTGAAACCCAAAGTCCTCCGTTCGACTGTAAATTATAAGTTATACGGCAAGATTTTTCATAAATTCAAAAAAACATAATTATAATTGAGTGGCATGACAATATGCCAATGAAAAATGCGTAAACGTTAACAACAGTACCTCTTCGGGGCCCCCTTTGGTTGTAGGTCCATTGAAAAGTGGAGCGATGTTAGTATAGTTAGTTAGTTAGATAGTATTGCGGTACCAAGCTCCAGTGCATTGAGTTCACCCTGTCTACTGGCAGTGAAGTCAGATGGCTCCAACAGGTTCTGCAATGACTTTAGGAAGGTTAATGTTGTCACTAAACTGGACTGTTATCCTTTACCCCGAGTAGAAGATTGTGTAGATCATGTATCACTAAAGGGATACTGGCAGGTGCCATTGACTCGTTGTAGTCAGGAAGTTTCAGAATTTGTGACACCTGATGCCTTCCTACAGTATATTATGCCATTTGGGGTACAAAATGCTCCAGCCACCTTCCAGCGCTTGGTCAACACTGTTCTATCTGGTTTAGAGTGTTGTGATGAGTGTTTTGTTTTTTTCGGAGTCTTGGGATGTTCACATTGAAATCCTGCGTGTGGCTTTGGCAGGTTTCACTCTGCTGGTTTGACTCTCAATCTTGCCAAGTGTGAGTTTGGCCGGGCGACTATAACATACCTTGGAAAGATTGTGTGGCAGGGCCAGTTCCGACCAGCTAACACAAGTTATTGTTATGCAGTTTATTTTGTCTTTCCTGCCTCCTTCCTTGCGTTGGGTTCTAGGGATGGCGGGCCATTATAAGGGTTTTTGTAAGAAGTTTTCATCTGTTGCTGAACCTTTGACAGAGTTGCTTTATCCCAAGGTCATTTTTTTTTTGTGGTCAAGCATCTGTCAACATGCTTTTGACTCTATCAAAGCATTGTTGGCGAGCCCTCCTGTTTTGGCAGCACAGGTGTTCAGTTGACCCTTTACACTTGCTGTGGATGCCTGTGAAACTGGGGCTGTCCTTCTCCATAGTGGAGAAGATGGGACCCTGTGTCCTACTTTTTACAGAGGTTTTACCGACATCAGCAAGTAAATTCTACAATTGAAAAGGATTAATTCTTGCCCTTCAACATTTTGAGGTCTATGTGGGGTCTCGATCTCACCCAAGTATTGCTTACACCAACCATAACCCTTTGGTCTTTCTTGGTCAAATAAAAAATGCTAACCAGCGGCTAATGCACTGGGCATTTTTATTGCAGGGTTTCGATCTGGAAGTGCGTCACATCAAGGGCTGGGAAAACATAATTGCTGACACGTCTCGTTGTTTGTGAACATGTACTGTCCTCTTTTTTCATATCTCTTTTTGTGCAAGGATTTGCTCCCATGTTCACAAGTTATGGCTGGAGGTGTGCTGCTGTGCTTCATCCTCTAACCCTAACCCAAGCAGGGAGCTCCTGACTCGGACAATTTACGTGGCTGGCTCAGCTGTCTCCCCTTATTTATTTTATGTAGTGATGGGCAGATGAAGCTTCATGAAGCATTGAAGCCTTTTACCCAATGCTTCATGAAGCTTCATTTGCTCTAGGAGGATATCTAGTGGACACAAAAATATAAGTTGAATTAGAAGAAGCATTTTGAAAAGAAGCCCAGGAAAAAACATGTCATCAAAATAAAGAAGTTTACAAAACATGTACATTGCTGTATGGTTTCTTTGTGTATGTTTACTTAACTATTGATACAAATTAATTAAAAAAAAAACATACGTTGCTCAACCCAAAAGGAAAATTAGGAAATGATGAAAATGACAATTTAAAGTGAGGTGAGAGTAGGAATGGATTTAGGTTTTATGGGTGCTGGTGCTGAACCAGTACTTTAAAAGTGGGATTAGTGTGGGTCGGGAGAGTGACTCTGTCTATAAGCTAATTTGGTTGTTAGGGTTAGATGAAAAAACTAAAATAAATAAAGAGCCAGTTTTTCTAAAATCATATAAATGTGACAACGCAGTGTCACAGAGTGAAGGAGAGCACATGAATGTGCTTAAGATGTTTTATTTCATTCTTTCTGACAGTCTCTGCAGTTCTGCATTTCCGTCTTTGTACAAGCTGAAGTAAACATGTATTTCATTGCTAACTTTCCTTTGCTTCTCCGTTTTGGACAGAAGCCCCACACACCCTCACAACCACAAACATTCATATGAGCCCACCCACAACCACTTGAAAGGTGAAATGATTGGCTAGAATTATACAGCAAAACTGAAGAGAAACACAAGTGATTGACACGTCCGAAACAAAGCATCGGTGCTGACTCGGACCTGAGTTTCAGCAATTATCCCCATGTGAGGGTGGTTCGGGTTTGGACAATGATCCTGCTTTTATAACACTGAGATCCGGCTATTTGATCAGATTAACTGTTTTATTCAATGAAAATACAAATAATAATTTCTCTAAATCTCCACACTCTCTCCAAACTAACTCTACCTCTGTCCAAACTCTCACTGACTGTAACTCTCCATCAAACACCCACATTATGAGCAGAGCCTGAAGGATCCATGCAGTTGTCAAACCCACTGCACAATCTGAACCATTTCATGAATCGCGTGGTACAGTCAGGCAGCAAAGCTTCAGACGTCATCATTTTCAACTCCTCCCCTAGATAAAGCAGTCTCTGTGCACCAGGAAAACTCCCGATCCCCTGCTCGGCACTGGAACATGCTGTTAAGCGTCAATACAGAGCTTCACATCACTAAATAAACCTGGAGCTGATTGCACTTTTGTAACTGAGATATGGCCAGTGATAATTGTTTATGTGATTTGGTTTCTTTAATCTATGTATTTAAAGTGACAAAGAAAAGCAGTGGTATTTTGAGTTAGTCAAAAAGTTTACTTATACACCGATAAAGTGATTTATAAAAAATAATTGATTAAACTGTTGATGTGCAATAAAATGCATTTTCATTGTACTGATTTATTTTTAATCCAATAGTGAGTAAATATTGATAGTAAACTGTCAATGAGTGCCACTTATTAAAATTCTGCAGCAGCTGCATCAGACAGAGAGGGCAGTTTTTAAGCTTTTGTCCAGGTAATGTAGGTTTGTTCTGAAATTGTATGATCTGCCTGTGTCTGAGGTCTCAAAAAGATAAAAATAGAAGAAGACCTCTACACAGTCAAAAAAATTAAAGCTTATCATATGTGTATCTCCAAAAATGTTTAAAGTGAGATGACATACAGTACTGCAGGGAGACACTTGAATCTTCACACGTATGCGCTTTCACTAATAGCTCACGATTGCTGCATTCAGGTGCGTTGGTTATTTCTAGCATTTGCTCAACACAAACACACACTCAGTTTTTTTTCCATGTCATTTTTTCTCTTTGAAATGGCTCCCAACAACAACAAGACTCACAACTACAACACACTGATCTGTAGAACACACAATCAGGCAAATCGTTGCACATTTTTAAAAAAATACTGCACAACTTCTAGCAGCCCCAGCATTTATTCCAAACATTTGGTAACCGGTCTGGTGTTTATTAGAGATTGGCGTCTATTGGAGACCACTGTCTCTTCTGTCACAGATGTGACAGACAGGTGATGATTAATGGATGCAGTGAACTTCGGTCAAGAAATGCAGACACCACCAGATGAACATTTCAAGATTTATTGAAATGATGAGAACATTGTATTCTGTTCTGATTAGCACTGGTTGTGAATGTTTCTTTTCTTCTTGAAGCATCATTGATTTCTGTATCAAAAATCCTCTTTGCCTTCATGCCAATCATTTCCCTAGAGACATGCGCACCTTTCCGTCTTTGTTCAGCAATCCATGTTCAAACCATCGCTCGCTTTCTTAACCCCGCCATCAGGAAATCTGTTTGCTCCTTTTTTTCTGCAGCCGTATTCTCAATATCTCCCATCTGCTTGCTGTATTATTGGATACGTTTAGGATTCACCCAGAATGTGGTGCAGATTTTTCACCAGAATGTTCTTTGGTGTATGCCACTGCTTAAAAATTAAATGCTTAATGGGATGAGCCATAGCTACACTGGCTCACAACACAAATGTCACAGACACTTGGCATCTGCATGGTTGTGGCTGGTAAACTTTTGATGTTACCAGCCACCTAGTAACCAAAAAAGTCCATTTAGAGCCCTGTATAGATAGTTAGAAAGACATTGTAAAAGTGGACAAAGAACAGAGGAAAGCTGTTGTGGTGGATGTAGCAGTACCAAGCGATGGTAACATTAAGAAGAAGGAACATGAGAAACTGGAGAAATACCAGGAACTCAGAGAAGAACTGGAGGAAGCTTGGAAGGTGAAGGTGACAGTGGTGACCGTGGTAACTGGAGCACTCGGGGCTGTAACCCCCAAACTGGAGGAGTGGCTTCAGCAGATCCCTGGAAAGACCTCAGACATCTCAGTCCAGAAAAGCACAGTGCTAGGAACAGCTAAGAAACTGCGGGACCCTCAAGCTCCCAGACCTCTGGTAGCAGACTTTAAATTCCTCCTAAAATCCTCCCAGAGATTTTTTTTCTGGCAGTGTCAGACTCTGCAGAGAGCCCAATAGCTTCTACTTATCAACTGTCTGATCTCCCTGCTAGGTCTTTCAATTCTTTCTTGTTATTCCTTTTGCCTTCACTTGTACTTGTTTGACATTAACATGAAGCTGCTGTGAGCTTTACCAGAAATTCAACAGAAGGCTGAGTGTATATATGTGTGTGTGCGTGTCTGTGTGCATGCACAATATGAAATGAAAGTGGCTTTGATCCAATAAAAACTTCTTCTAATTTGGATAATTGGAAGAGTTTACATACTTTATTTAGCTTCCCTTATTTGTCTTCTGTCGCTCCCTGTTCACATCTGCTTCATGTTGCAGACTGGCAGCTGGTAAAACGTGGACCAAGCCGATATCGTGGTGAGAAATGTTTTTACAATTGGCTTTGTGGAATTTGGTTGAAGATTCCTTCTGCCGTGTTCGGCAGACCATTAGATTAAAAGGCTGCTTGTGTAAATCCACTTCCTACATGATTGATGTTCCATTTCAAAGTGAAGCAAACGTACACAAGCTTCACCAAGCTTCTTTTGAAAATAATGCAATTCATGACTGGCAATCTCTGCCTTTCTTAAACAGGAACCAAAGGCATTAAACGTTTTCTGACTTATCTGTCCCCTTCAAACTGAGTTTGATTTCAATACAGTCAGTTTTTTTCCCAGGCTTCTTCCTGTTGAGGAGGCTTCCTTGTTCTCTTGGAGCCATTGAAACTCTTTTTTTTCATAGTTTCATACCAACACTGTCTTGCTGTACAGGTTTTATTGGTTCATATTTTCATGGAGTTAATAGGGGAAACCGATTAATGAATTTCAAATGCGAAATGTTCAAGCATTGGGCATAAAAAGGCATATTGCCATGTAATGCGATTTTAGGGTGCACAAGGACTTTAATTCAGTGGTCCCCAACTGACTGGTACCAGTCTGTGAATCATTTTGGATGGGGCTATATAGGGAAAAAATACCAAATTTGCATTGTTTCTACTAAATTTACTAACTAAATCTGACCTATGTTTTACATTGCAACATTATATGGCTGTCACTAAATCTTGATGCATGTCAGGGCATTCGCTTGGGTCACATGTCTTAATAAATTTTATGAACATTTGCTACCTATTTTAAGCTCTGACTGTTGAATGGAAACATGGAAAGTCCCAAATTTGCAAGGAGGGTGTGGGGGTTTTTGGCAAGACTCTGGCGAGGGTCTCACTATTTTTTGTGAGAGCATGACTCAAAAAAAATGTAATATGAATGCGCCTTTTACAAGAAAAAAATGGTAAAATAGGGCTGCAGTGGTTAGCGCTGTTGCCTCACAGCAAGAAGGTTCCCGGTTCAAGTCCTGGGAGCTGTGTGGAGTTTGCATGTTCTCCTCGTGCATGTGTGTGTTTTCTCTCCTGCTTCCTCCCATCATCCAAAAACATGCTTCATAGTTTCATCAGTTACTCTAAATTGTCTCTAGGTGTGGATGTGAGTGTGCATGGGTGTGTGATTGAGGCCCCTGCAACAAACTGGTGACCAGTCCAGGGTCGTCCCCTGCCTTCACCCATGAGTAGCCGGGTTAGGCTCCAGCAACCACATGACCCCAAAAGGGATAAAGCGGTTTGGAAAATAAATTAATAAAATGGTAAAATACATTATATTTAGTAATGAGAACATTAATCACTTCAACTGTATCTTATGTACAAGTTGCTTTTAACCAAGCAAATTTGTATTGCTTCTTTAATGGTAGTTTAAGAAAAAAAATTATCAAGGGTCAAAGTTGTCTGATTTTCACAACAAAACATTTTTGACATGTAAAAACTCACAGTGAGTAAATGTCCCTTAACCAGTAATGTTCTATATTTATGGTTGAGAAGATAAAGTACTGTTTATTTCCAACACTGCTAAATGTAGTCAAATTGGTAGTTTTAAAGCATTTCAGTGGGATGAACGGTGCTTCAACAGGCGCTTTCCAGAAAAATGGAATTGTGATGAACTGCCGTGACTGGGTGAAGGAGAGCGCTTGAATGTGGCAAAGGTGCTTTATTTCCTTGACAGTCTGCACTGCAGTGCTGCATCTCCATTTACACACACATGGAAGTACGTGCATTTTACCATTCATCGCCACAATGACAGTCTTTCTTTAAAGCATTGCACATGTCACTGGAATAGAATCTTTTGCTGTGTAATGCAGACAAACCTTCTTTCACTTGCCTTCAGTATTTTGATTGAAGCTAGGGCCAAGCAAGCGAAGGAAGGGGACACCCCTGGACTGGTCGCCAGTCTGTCACAGGGGGCGTTGAAATCTACATTGTTTTTTTACGGTACCAAAACCAACTTGGCACAGATTTTCGGTACAGTACTCATCCTTAGTAAAAACCGAGTTGTACATGTCTTATTTTGCTTCGTAGCAACAACAACCACGAGGCTCATGATTTTATATCTATCCCAAGATGGTTCTCACGATACTTTGTTGTGTTTGTATGGTGTAGAGCTGCTTAAAGAGGCACAGTATGGTGTGCTGCTCGAAGTTGGTGGAAACCAAAAGTAAGACACTAAGCTACATGTTTGCTTATAAATGATCACCTTCACAGAAAATTTGACCCGATGGACACCAGAAGTATTGGATTTGCTTCCAGAGGACATGCGCCAACAAGTATGAATTGAGAACGGTGGAAGAAGATTGCCACACAGACGCTGCTGTAAAAGATGCCGGAAAAGATGAAAATGAGCCATCATCAGGACAAGGTTTATCAGCAGTTGTCGATGTACAGACTTTACTGTCATTTAGAAACGCTTGGAAAAACTTGGAGTTTCCACTGGTAAAGTCTAGACCCTTTTATCTCCTTAGCTTTTTCATTTTATTTGGTAATGGCAATTGAAAACTGTTATAAGTCACCCATCACAAATGTGTTGTGGATGATGTTTCTGGCAAAGTTGTCTTACTGTGCAAGTCTAAATGACAAAGGGGCCAATTATTTAACATATAAAAATGTCTCAAATACCTTAAATAACCAATAAGGGCCAGTTTCAGAACAAAGTAATTTCTCAATGAGCACCATTTTCCAACTGCACAGAATAAATAAATGCATGCACAGTGTTAATTTAGGACTCAATTCAACCTTTATTGTTTCAGTTTCAGTCCATTACAGCAGATTGCCGTGACCAGACAAAAATATTATTTGCACCATCTTAGCCAGGCATCTGGGGTCTTTAAAAAATCAAGTACCTTAAGTTTAATGTTGTTCAGTTCTGGCCAACTCTGATCCTCAAGCCTCAACCCTCCCTGATTTCCAGGTGTCCCTGGACTGCTTGCTAATTAGCTAAACCAGGTGTGTTCAATCATTCAGGATGTGGAATCACTCGAGTCAGCCAGTCAGCAGAAAAATGCTCTTGAGGACCAGGGTTGTTCAGATCTGATTTGGTGTATCAAATAGTTCTCCTTCATCAAATTAGAATCTGCTCACATGGACTAGTTATCTGTAAAACATTACTCTAAACTTCCATACACAAACACACACACACCTTGCATCATACAAATTCAATGCACTCTCAAATTTAATTTGCACCTTCACAGGGCTTGCTTTACCATCTCACGCTATATCTCACGTTCAAAATCTTTGTGGTGTCTTTCTTGCCTTACACAGATAGAACTCGTGCTTCCAAAAAGGAGTGGCAAATCATGTGAGATAAGATGTTCTTAACATGTAAAAAATCACATAAGAGCAGAAATGTTCTTTGTGTGAATAACTCGCTCCATTGACCTGAGAGACATTCACTGTAGGAGTATTAGCAATGATAACATACACAACCTTTTCAATTATGTATATGTTTGTTGGGTTTTCTTTCTACCAGGTAGACAATCCTGTTTATGATTTAAATTTATTTTTTGCTCTGAAAGGACAGCCTTGTTGTTTAATTCTATCACTGAGAAAACAATTAATTTTCTTTTGTAAGACAGAGAGGCTGAACTGCACAGTAGGAACATTGTTTTCCCAGTGCCGCAGCCCTCACCTCATGCTGAGTTAAATGAAAGCATTTATCTCCAGCTGAACGAGGCCCGCAGATATGCTTTCATTGGGACTGAGATTAGCATGGTGCAATGTGGCGGGCTGCATGGTGGCGCAGTGGTTAGCGCTCCTGCCTCACAGCAAGAAGGTTCCCGGTTCAAGTCCTGGCTGGGGGACCTTTCTGTGTGGAGTTTGCATGTTCTCCCCGTGCATGCGTGGGTTTTCTCCGGGGACTCCGGCTTCCTCCCACCGTCCAAAAACTTGATTCATAGGTTAATTGGTTACTCTAAATTGTCCCTAGGTGTGAATGTGAGTGTGCATGGGTGTGTGATTGTGGCCCCTGCGACCAGTCCAGGGGTGTCCCCTGCCTTCGCCCATGAGTAGCCGGGTTAGGCTCCAGCAACCCCGTGACCCCGAAAGGGATAAAGCGGATTGGAAAATGAATGAATGAATGTCTCAATGTGTGCCCTCATTAGAAGTATAGCAGGGGAATCAGATATAAATGGACAGTGTAAAAAGGATTTTTTGACCCTTTAAATGTCTGAAATTATGATGTTGTTCATTTAACTTAAAACATTGCATGGAATTTATTATGATACATTATTTTTATATGTAACTTTTTATCATAATAATATTTTTACATACATATAGAAATTAATAACAAAGGTAATGTAATGTGTCGAAAATATCAGAAACATCACAAATCAACTTCACTCATTTGTGTAAATCTGGCAACCTAGAATGGATGACGTCAGAGGATACTTACCTCAGAACACGTTTGAACTTGTTCAGCATTGGAAACGTGTGGAGTTTGATGGAAAAGTGGCAGTTTGGCTGGACTTTTTACTCAATATTTGTCGTTTTGGATCATTGTAAATATGTTTATATTGTTACTTTTACTTTTTACCGTCCTAATTATCTGTCTGCTCAAGTCAGTGTAACATGAAGTCTAATTACTATGTTTATTACTGGACGCAATTATTACCATTCTGTTAGCTTGTTAATGGGCTAAATCTGTGTGCTTGATTTGATGCAAAAATATGTAGCCAAAAGTAATAATTCTAAGAGGCTTGTGATTCTTTAATATAAAAATCTGGATGTTCAATACAAAGCAGAGCCAGAAGCTCAAGTCATAAAGTTATCTTGTTTTACTGAACACAATTTGTGGGTCAAATTTGCATCGGCTGCCTCTCCTTTCCTGAGCTGTGAATTTGCTGCTGTGAATTTGTTCATTATTGTCTCAATTTAAATAAGAAAAATATATCAAAGTTCAGGAGGCCCTAGCAGGCTGCCACCCCTGTCTTGCTACCTGTTAGCAAGTCTCCCATGGTCTGGCCAGTCTTGGCCAGTTAAGGACTGCTTTGATTTTTGTCAGGTCCATCCTCACCTTACCCTCTTCGATGACCAGGCTCAAGAATGATGTGGTGGAAGTATGGAAGTCACATTTCTCAGCGTTGACAAACAGTTGGTTTTGAAGTAATCTCCGGAGGACAGCGTGGACATGCTGAATGTGCTCCGCCACGAACAAGAGAGAATCAAAATGTCATCTAGGTAGAAAAACACTCAACTTTTTAATCATATTACCTTGGACATCATTCACTAAGTTTAAGGAGACAGCAGATGCATTGGTGAGACCAAATGGCATAACTAGAAAGTGACCTGACGGTGGGTTGAAGCTGTCTTCCATTCGTCTCTGGATCTCATTGTGATGGTAAGCATTGCGCAAGTCCAGTTTGGTGAAGACCCTGGTCCCCTGGAGAAGTTCAAAAGCAAAAGACGCAGTCAATCTGTGGGCTGTGATGCTTTAACAAGGATAAACCCAAGAGAAGAGGTGAGTCAATTCTTTTGATGATGTGAAACTTAATTTGCTCAAAATGGCTCTTGATCTGCATCTTGACGGGTTCTGTGAATAATGGTGATGATGGTGGTGGCCATCAGTGACCCTGACACAAAGTGGCTGTGGTAAAGAGAAGGCTCTGATTCCCCACCTCCTGACGACCTCTTCAGACATGAAGTTACTATCAGAACCAGAATCAATAAACACGGTCTCTGGAAAAAACTCTCCCTGACATGAAAAAAAGCCCTGGTCTAATCATCTGATTTAGGAGAGGAGGACAGCGAATGGCTCACACACGCCTCTTACTTGCTTATGGAGCCTTGTCTTCCATTGGCTCCTTAAATGATAAATCCTGGTCAAATAAAACCCCCAGGTTTCTAACTGTGGGATTGGAGGCTATATTTGCACCATCCAGGGAGACCATCTGAACAGGTAGGGCATCTCTGATGTATTGTGGACCTCTGAGCTTTGTTGACACTCTTTGAAAAACCATAACTCTTAAACAGTTTACACAATGAACATATTTCCAGCAGATTCTGAAGTGGAGAAAAGCAGCTTTGTGCTGCAACACGTTAAATGTGTGTAGTACTTACACAATCAATGTAAATCAGCTGATTCTGTCATGGAGCCAAAATATAAAGACGCTTTTCTCCATATCAGAATCAGCTGATCTATTCTAATTGTGGAAATGGTTAAAGAGTTACTGTGGGTCAAAGAGCATGTGTCATTTAGGTGCCACTGTCAACACCTGTGTTTAAGGTTTAGCCGTCTGTGGAGGTGACTACAGTTATATCTGTTGGAGTCTCTGCAGAGCCTTAGAGAAGCTGCAGTTGAGGGTTTAAAAAAAAGTCTTGCGTGACCAAACACTGAACCATCTGTCTGTGTGAGCATGTCCTGTACTCAGTGCAGTTAAGGCTGGATTTCCTAAAGGTTTGCTACTTAAAAGGGTGTAGAAAACCAAATTAGGTCTGTTAAACTAGTAAATACTACGCACAGAATACCATTTCTGATCATTTCTCGAAAAACATTCAAAAAGTGGGAGGAGAAGAGGCAAATACTGTAGATTAAGTTAACAATTGTAATTTGCGCAGAAAACCTTGTTGATTTTTGTGTCTGTTGATTTTGAAAAGGTAGGTGCCAACTGGTATCATTTAATTCAATGGTTTCTGCAGACATCTTTTCAAGAAAACAAGATGATTGAGATCTAGGTTATCACAAAGTATTGCAATCCATGAGCTTTTCAAGGACTTAAGGGCATATTGAACAGGTCATGGTAATAAAGCACACATCAGCTCCATCTTTTTATGTTCCCTATTATCCTATGTAACACTTTTTGCTATGATGTTTTTTTTTTGTGCACAGTCTGCCCCCCTCCCCCATCTCTCATGCACTCTTTTTCTTCCCAATTGCCTGGCTGCTGGGCTCTAGGAGGGCTGTGTTCTAGGAGGAGAACATGTTTTTGTCCATGATCAGAGCAGATCCAGGATGACCACCTATAAAGTGGTGTTTCCTGAGCATTCTGTCTCAAAGTTCGTGTCCTAAACACCACGCTCAAATGATGTCATAGGTTGCTGACCATTTTATTTCCTTATGCTCTTCTACTGTCCATTGCATTGATTTAAGTTGTGCAATCCAGAGTCATTGTCACACTACTGTTTGCATTACTGTGCAGTCCGTCTTAGTAAAGCACCTGCAAATAAAATATGAATAGCACCTTCAGCATAAATGGGTTTTCATGCAATGTTGTGGTCCTAGGGCCAATAAATGGTAGGGCCAATTAATAAAGCAGGCCCATAGCACAGAGCTAATGCTTGTAAAAAAAATACAGAGCAGATTTTGAGACTGGTCCACTGATGCCAAAGGTTACCATAGAAACCTGTTCTGTATGCGTGTATAGAAGAATCCACCAGCTCTGATCACTCAACTCCCAAGGTTTAGATTCAGACTCCTGCTGCGCTGCAGCAAAGCTCGCCACAGAGCTGACTGCTGGTAGAACATGGGGGGCTAGTGTTGTCTTTCATTGATATTTTTAACTTTTTGAATAACAATGTAATAATTGATGATAAATGATTGATTACAATTTTTGTGTGACAGCAGTTTGTTCTAATCATGACTATTTATATGTAGGTTGATATTCAAATGTAATGAGGGGGTGAGGGATCAGGAATTATCCAGGCTCAAAGTGTTTCAGTTGCAGGATACCTGTGTTTCTCAGGACCTGCTTGGTTAATTAAAGACTTAATTTTCATCCTCTGACAATTTGCACCAATTGGCAGGTTTGTAACCTGTCCTAAACTTTGGTAAAAGTTAAACAAACTCTGCTCTACTCCAGGAGGTTCTCTGCTCACTTGCAGATGAACTCTGGTGTGGTTCACATAAGTTGGAATGAAGATGCGAGGCTTCAAAGGGGTGTATAAAAGTTTATTCTTCACAGGTTTATTCTTCATTTTCTTGGGAAGCGGCTTGCAGTCCACTCCACAATGATCGGAAGAGCACACGCTGTAGCCCGAACCCAGTCTGATAAAACAATATAAGAACACACAAATCCAGATAAAACTCCAAGATAGAAACAGTTAAATAGTAAAAAAAAAAAAATACATGCAATAAAATTAGTTAAAAAATAGGTTCAGAAAACATCTCGTTATTTAAGGTTGGTTAACCACACCGGGTACAGACAGTGTGATGAAGAGGCAGAGACGCGTGGGTCCATTTGTAAACGGTTTAATGACGCAGAGCAAGAGCAAGACATAAACAAGGTCAAAATCCAGGCAAGGGTCAAAATCACAAATGCAAGGCAGGATGACGAGGTGACAGGCCAAGGTCAATGAACGAAGGAGACAATACAAGGAAAACTGATCAGACTGATAGTAAACTAACAAGAATTTGAACGAGTAAGCTGACAGGATGGTGCTTAAATGTCCACAGTTGAGGATGGGGATGATGATCCGCTGTGCAGGCAGTGGCCAGTATTGATGGCTGATGAGAGTTGTAGTGAGGAACTGCGGAATTAGTACTCTGGCGAGAGCTCCCTCTGGCAGTCGGAGGCTGGAGTTGTGGGCAGAACTGTGACTGACAGAGAACGTTTACTTATCTGAAAGAGGGGTGCACTCCTCTGCTGCTTGTCCGTCGCTTCCCTCTCTTCACCTAACGACCAGCCACTAACTGGACCCAGCTCTGTTCTAATCCTCTAGCTGAGTTCTGACACCAACCCGGCGCCTCAGCTTCAAGCCCGGCCCTGGCTTCTCCCGCACTGCTCCTGCCAGCCTGGCGCTGGCTTCTCCTGCTGCACCCCTTTGCTCCAGGCCCTCAGTGGTCTCTACTGTGAGCAATCCGACCAGCTGACTCTCCACAGCGCTGCTGCGGGTTGCCCCTGAAGCTGGGCCTCCCCCACTTGCCGAGACAGCTCCCCTCATGTACTCTCTCTCGTGCTCCTTTTAGTTCTACTGGTTGTCCTTTTTTAGGAGTCCAAGTCTCTGAACCGCTCCGTCACACACCTCTGAGTCATTAAGAAGTTGTGCGGGCCATTGACAGACTCTGGGATTTCAGAGCTGCTTGACCAGAATGACAAAATAGAGCCAAAAATTCAGAAACAACATGGGAACAAAGAAAAAAATTCACCTTGTGACACACATCTGAATTTTGTTTGGTGGTTTTGTTTACAAACCGTCAGGCTTATGGTTTTGAAACTTAAGGAGAGGGGTGTTACGGCCCCAGGCCTTTTCTGTGATTTGATTGTGTGATTTGATTGTGTGTTCATCCCCTGCAGAGGCCTGCTCCTGCTCCGCTGCCGGACTCCACCTCCTGATTGCAGCCTCTTTCCTTCCTCCAATCACCAGGCTTGGAGGGAAGCATAAACGTCTCAGCAGCTCCTGCTCCAGTGGCAGCTGAATTCCCTAAGAAGGATCTGTTTCTCACCTTGCCACTGCTGTCGGTCTTGGCCTTTCAGAAGCCTTTGTCAAAGTCTGATTTTCCTTCTTCGCTTTATTCTTTCTTTCATTATTAGTTTTGACTTAGCAAAATCTCTGGTTTATCTGTTTCTGGTTTTGTCTTAGTACTGTCCCTCTGGATTAAGTTCCACTTTAGTATTCAGTGGGTGTCTTTGTTACTTCGTTTTGCTGTATTTTTGGGGGACGTCTTCAGTTTGTTAGAATATGCTGGGTGGTGCCTGTGAATTGAAGTTTGTTACCTTTACTGTATATCAATATAGTTCAATTGTGTTCACTCCTGCACCTGTCCAACCTCTAAACAGCTATGATGCCAGTCTAAATTCTCCTTTTTTTTCCTTAGGAGAATATTTTCTTTTAAATAAAACTAGTGCTGTCAATCAATTAAAGAAATGAATCAGAAAAAAAATCACATTTTTGGTTGGGATTAATTACGATTGATCACAATGTTTTACTAGGTAAATTGCATAGGACAAAATGCAACTTTTGAATAAAAACAGACCAGAGAGAAAATGATCTCCTTCATTTTTGTTGTCTGAATTTTAACTCAGTTAAATCCCAGAAGTGTAATTTGTGTGCACAAAACACATCAACAGTAAGATAAGCGGAACTGCAAAAACATTTATGTCAGGAATATTATTTCAATAAACAAAGACGCTGATATACAGCCGAGCTAAAAAAAACCCTGTGTTTCTACACTTTAAATGAAGTGGAATAATGCTCTTTGAAATGTGAATTATAGGAAATTAACGAACGCTGTGGAAGCCTGTACTGTCCGGCGCGAAGCGGAAGACAGTTGCTTAGCGAAGAGTAATTTAATAAATATTAAGTGTTAATTTTTTTTAAATTAATCGCATGCATTAATGTGTTAACATTCACAACCCCAATAAAATCACACATATTGTTTTCAAAAAATGTTTACGGGGCTGCACGTGGCGCAGTGGTTAGCGCTCCTGCCTCACAGCAAGAAGGTTCCCGGTTCAAGTCCTGGCTGGGGGACCTTTCTGTGTGGAGTTTGCATGTTCTCCCCGTGCATGCGTGGGTTTTCTCCGGGTACTCCGGCTTCCTCCCACCATCCAAAAACATGCTTCACAGGTTAATTGGTTACTCTAAATTGTCCCTAGGTGTGAATGTGAGTGTGCATGGGTGTGTGTTTGTGGCCCCTGCGACAGACTGGCGACCAGTCCAGGGGTGTACCCTGCCTTCGCCCATGAGTAGCCGGGTTAGGCTCCGGCAACCCCGTGACCCCGAAAGGGAAAAAGCGGATTGGAAAATGGATGAATGAATGAAAAAATGTTTACAGGCATAAAAAATGAAAAAATTGCATGCATAGAAAAAAAGTTCATATTTATTCCCAATAGTTTGAGAGCTCAGCAGCTTCCAGCATCATAAGAGTTGAGTGAACTCAATGACATATAACACTGGACAGCTCAACCCCTCTCGTGTTCCAAATAGGAAGTACCTGCTGGTTCCAAGAAGGTCAAAATCCCATAGACTTTTATTGAGAGATAGACACTTATTACTCAGTCATTTTATTTGAATAAACGTTCTTGCTCTGATACCTTCTTCTTAATTTCTTCTTTCTAATCTTTTTTTTTTTCATGATATTTTTTCTTTGTTGCAAGTTATTCAAGTTATAAACTGACCAATCAGATGCCTTGTAAAAGCATGTGGTGCCCACTGGACCCACCTCGAACGTTTGATTGACAGATTCTCCAGAGCCTGCTCTCAGTGGAAGGGGTGTGGACTTTGAACAAGCTCACTCGTGCGACTGTAGTTCCTCTGAAAAATGTGACTCAGATGCACTTGGACCAATCTTTGTCGACTGGTTTCAAAATGGTGGCGCATTCATCAGGTAGCAATGGTGATGGATTTTGCCTCATTTCACGACAGCTGGAGGTAAGGCATTTTCTAAGGGTGACGTCAATACTTTGTTTTGTCCAGTGAAAATATACAGTCTGTAGGTGAACTTAGCCTGATTCTTTGCTGTGTTGAAAAAAATCCTTTGAGACTTTGACAGAAGCAGAGGCAAAATGTTGTAACTGTTGGAAGTTTTCATAAATGTTAAATATGGTGTTGAGTTGCTTGGACAGATTGTACAGTTTTTTGGGACCTATGCCTTCCCTCTCAACTCTTTTTGTCTTATATGGTAATCTTCCTGTGCCAGCTCCTTCCCTCTCCTCTATTAATCACCTGGATTCTTCAAACCTGCTCCATAGTGATGGGCAATACTACACTTTTAAGATTTGATACGATACTGATGACTTTTTATATAAAATATTCTATAACGATTACCCACACTGATTACTGATAATTTTATATTGTTTTTTTTTCTCAGGTATACTATTAACTAAAAAAAAAAAAAAAAAAAACACCTAAGACAGGCCAGCTAATAAACATTTACTGTGCAAGCTTCACAATACAAAAAAACATAAATATGAATAAATAAAAATGCAAAAATAAAAAGAACAAAAAAAGTGCACACCGTCTTTATAGCTTCAGATTGGTGTTTATGAACAGCAACATATTAACATGCTCATGTTTGAGATGTTTGCACTTCAGGCTAACTATTTCTCCTACCTTAGAAAACACCCTCTCTGCTGGAACAGATGAAGCAACAGTTCAGAGATATTTCTGCGCCACTTTGCTTAATAGTGCATATGCCCTCTCTCTCATGTATTCAATGTATGCATCTGTGTTTGATGTATGAGAAGCCAAAAATCAGAGTGTCAAACTCCTGCCACAATCCTTCCTCGAAAGCTGAATAGGGTAACAAGCACAATGCAAGACTCTTCTGGTCACGTGACTGCTGGAACAGCTCAATTTGATGAGAGAAGGGGAAAATGTCAACACAAAGCACTGGAGTGACTCACCTATGAATCAAATATACCCATAAATGATGCACGCACCTTTATTTTCTTCTTTATTAATTAGTAATTGATACTTTAGTAGAGTACTTAATACCAAAATTGATGATGTATGGTAATTGATACTTCAATACCTTGGTATTGATACTCCAGTCACTAATGTTCCAATATTCACCTGTTGCCTGTGGGATTCACTCTGCCAGATACAGTAAGTAACCTGTATCCACCTCCTGTCACTTTTCTGCTTCTCCACCACCGGGCTCTGGTTCTGTAGCCTCATCCAGGTTCACCTGAGCTCCTCATACGTGTATGCACCTGAATATCAGATGTTAAACATTTGAATATAGCTCACTGGCTTGAGTTCAACCTTCTTTCCTCCAATATGCTGGTTTCATAGATTGACCACCAAACAAACATGTATTTTTCTTCGTTTTTAATAATTTCAAGAAGTGTTTTTTTTCTCCTCCTTGGAAAGTCATCTCCTAAAAGGATTTGACTAATTGAACGTAACTAAGGCGGGGCTAGGGTCACAGGTAGGGTTTGGGTTAAAAATGTGCACAAACAATGCAGGAATGTGCCCTATGGCCGCACGTATCAGGTGTGGCCAAAATTAACTTCCATCCCTTTTAATGATTGGTTGCACGTAAGCAGGTGTGAATAAAATCTCATCTTGCTAAACAGTCAGCTTTGTTTGTCTTAAGTTCTGCAGACAGAACTCTCAGTCCACTTCTTACACTCAGGGAGTAGAGGTGCACACAGTTGCTTGTTAGTGAAAGTTTTTTAATTGCCGTTTTGAATGAAGCTTTTTTTAAGAGTTTAAAATAAGAGTCTTGACAGCCCCCACAACCACCTCTGCTTCAGGTTCCCAGATGCTCCTAGTCTTTTCTGCAGCTTTTAGAAAGGAGCCGATGCTGACAGGAGCGAGAGGGGGGAGGGGGGCTGACAGACAACGAGCTGCAGCCAGGCTTCTGCATAATTTATGAAGGTACATGTACAAGGAGGGTTATTAGCTCCCCATGCTACGCCGCTCCTCTGATTTATAGTTTAAGGAAGCCAGTGTAACAAATAGAAGATGTAAACAAATCAAAGCAGTGACAAGTTTGTTTGTCTGTGGGTGAAGGCGTTCTCCAGACGGAAAGAAACCAGGAGGAGGGAGATACACAGCGGCCAATTAGTGCATGTTGAGGTGATTGTTAATGACAAAAAGACACTCTGCATTCTGGGTGGGAGAGGCGTCTCCCCTGCTTCCTCTCATTATACCAGATGGATTGTACAAGTTTGCAGTGGATGGAGCTGTTAGGCAACAAATAGGTGGCCATCATGTGGGACACGAGGCCAAGGTGGCTGCATCTAAATAAGAGCTTTTCTTTTCCCTAATGAGTGTAACAGACCCACCACCACCACCACTCAGTCTGCCCCTCTATTTCTCTGGATTTCTGCCGCTCTCCCCATCCTTCCCTCTGTGGACCCTGTGGTCTCTGATGATGGAGCTCCCACAGTAATGTGCGCTTTAATGCTCTGTAATGGGACAGGGGGAGGGGGAGAAAAGATAACAAGAGACCCAGCGGGTGGATTAGAAAAGGCCCCCTCTCTGAAAGTCTCAGCTTTAAATAAATGAGGAGGCTGAGCGCGCCATGATAAATTTAGTTTTTCATGTTTAATTATGCTATGACGGCAGTGGTTCAGTGGAGAATAAATCACACAATTATTATGCTCCTCAGCCGCTGCCTGTGTTGTTTTCCCACTTCTTTTTTGTTTTTCTCCTCCCTTCTATTTGCTTTTGTTGTTGTTTATTCATAATCTGATGTCTCCTTAATAGCACTGCACTTATGAGAGGAAATAAGGCTTAATGTTTCCATCACAGGGAGCAAAATTCCCTCTATGCAGAGAAGACTAATAGTGAGGAGACGTAGACACTGAGATGAAGGAGAGACTCATTAAGATAATCCGAGTCTGCAAAAATAAAAACATCCCGAATTGATCAAAAAGTATTTTTTTTTGGTAAAATACTCTAACTTCAGCCTAAGGAAAAAAAAGATCCAGTGATAAAGTTTATTAAAAATGTTTACATTTCATGCTTTTAACTTCTTTAAACAATGACTATCAAGTTTAAACAATGAATATCAGAACTCCCGGGTGGTGGTGAGCTGCTTGTCTGTGGCAGCTCTCTGGTGCATGGAGCCTTGGGCTGAGCTCCCTGGCACAGCGGTTGGGCTGTCCTCTGGCTGGGCTGGGACTCGCACTGGGCTGTGGATGTTCTTCCACCCCTGGTCTGGGTGGCTGACATTAGGTTGCCTGGTGGGCGGATTTCCTTGAACTGTTATCCTGCTCAAGGTGTTTGGGGGGGCCCTGGCTACCACTGCTGCCTTGCCTTCAGTAGGGGTCTCAGTGTGGAGGTGACAAGGAACTCCCCCTCTTTTTAACAATCCATCATCCACCACAGCAGAACATGAACACAGGCAGCACAGGCATCAGCTCACTTTTGCACAAATAGTATAGTGACAGAATGAAATAGTTTACATGGGTGTGTTTGCATGCTGTAAGCTGTAGTTGTATTGAGTACGAGTTGACATCTTTGTGAAGATCTTTGGAGCCAACAGGTATGATCGTAATATCTGAGTGTGCGTGTGGACAAGCCCCCCCAACTGAACAACAAATACACCTGATGGTAATGATACAAAATCTCCAGCAACTTTGTGATTCTAAAGCGCTGACACTGTTAGTTTATGACAGCAAAAGTGAGTAACTAACATAATTTGTTTTAATTAATGTGCCCGAAGCTGACAAAGCTGCTGAGTCTATTCAGTCCTACATGGTTTTCTATTTCAGAGCCTCCTGTTTTCATGTGTTCATGAAGAGTGTTGCTTTGATTTGTCCTCGTTACTCCCAAAGCAGCATGACAACAATCAGCTCTCGCGGGCCTAGCCTGTAGGATTCAAATTCTGTTTTTTTTCTCCCATTGTTTCGTCCTTTGAAGATCTTCATGCAATTGATCATCCTCCCATGGCCTTAATGTGTAAATCTTAATATTTTGTCAGAAGCTCCACACTATAAAAATGCTGCCTGAATGCAGTTTGTGGGACAATCAGTGACCATCTTTCTCTCATCCAATGTTAGCAGACCGATCTTGAGATTTTATGTTTCTGATGAACTGTTGCAACCCTGCCAGAGGTGATGGATTGGATTTTCACAGAGCCTCAGATGCATGTTTTGTCTGACATCAACTTGGCTTCCTGGAATGAAGGCAAGTTCTATAAAACAAGCAGCACCAAAGTTCCAGTAGGATGTAATCAAACATAAAGACAAACTCCGCAGCTAAAGAACTTCGCAGCCCTGCCTTTGGCAACGCTCATGGTCAGAAACTTGGCCACAATGTGTGAGCTGCACATAGCTGTGTGGTGGCATCAACTCATCTTCCCTGATTGTCATCAATATGCCACTCTGTAGCAATGAACATGTGTGGGGAACGTCTCCACTTCAACGGCAGAGATGCAGACACGTCACATGCACATAAACATCCACTGCTTCCACTTAAAGCATGTGTCATGTTTTTACAGCTTCAAATTTAATCTGCTGAATCATCGTTAATGAGAAACATCTGTGAGCCATTGTGTTCTGACTGCTAAGGATTTGATCCTACGGCTTCACTGAAGGGGCAGCTTTATGAAGAAAATCTGTCTTCAATCCACAGATCATCTGTACTGCCTCCTTTTCTTCTTCCATATTATTTCCAAGGGAGACATCTTACATAAATGAGCATGCATGGCTGCCCCTAAGGGTCAGACCAAGACTAAAACATATTAGAGAACAAGTGAGAGATTTTACCTCTAAAAAAGCCAAAACAGGTAACTGAGGTGGAGCTGATGTCCATCCATGCAGACAAGAAACAGGCCACCAGCTCTGATCAACCCAATCTCTGGAAATGAGAATGGATTTACTTAAAGATTTGTCTGTACAACGTTTGTTCGCAGCTCCACACAGCTGAAGCTCTGCCTGCTTGTTATGCCCATTTTAGTCAGGGGTGGGTGGAACAGAACTTAAATGTAAAATAAAAATGTATAGCTATGTCCCAACTAAAATCAATAACACCAAAGGATTTGTCTCCATAAAAAAGTAACAAATTTATGTACAATAAAACAATAAATACCAACCAACAATAAGTTTAAAGGAAAGCAAAAGGCTTCAGGGTGAACTGAGGCCAAAATAAACAACCACACCTGAAAGAAATCAGAGAGACAAACACAAAAAGATCCACAAAACACAGAAGTCCCACTCAGATGTCAGATACACCTTAAAATTAAAAATGTCTTTATTAGTTATGAGTAAAAACAACTTTAGGTTACAAAAGGAAACGTAAAAAGAAAACAACAATATTATGAAGATCTCAATGCTACATAGTTTGTCCAAGTGGTGTTACCGTAGGGTGATGTCATCATTAGTCAAAGGACTTCGAGCCGTTCTGTTTTTTTCTTTGTTCATAATTTAAAGATTTTGACATCATGGTGAGTGAAAGTGTAATTAGCAGACAGGTACACACTGAATGCATGAGGTACTCACAACAAGTTCATCGAAACTTGCAAAAGTGGGACTGATAGATGGCGGTGGTGCCGTCACTGTTTCTGCACATCAAAGTAAAGAGATTCAATAAAGCCTTTTCAAACAAATGTGGATATATTGTTGTACAGTGAAAGAGACTTTTTGCAACCAAGGAAGCATTTTTCACTCTGTGGGCTCAGATTGAAAAACACAACAGCTGGTCAGTCTCACACCTTCACCTGGCTGGGTTTGCTTTTGATGTGGCGCTCTCAGAGAAAAAAATATAAAAAATAAGGACCAAAGTGAACTAAACAGCTTGGAAAAACATACAGTTTCAACAGCTGCTCAATTGGGGCAGTGTTTCCCAAAACCAGCTTAAAATAGAAAAGCAACCCTGTTTGTGAATTACCAGTGCTTACATTCTGGAAGACTCAGCAATTTTCACCCTAATGACCATAAAACCATTGGAAAATGCTCCTCAAGGTAACTAGAAATGGCCTGCTCCTGTTTTTGTTTTAGCTTGCTTTTGCAGTCTCTCATTTTATGACAGAATGGCTTAAAAATGTTTCTTGAAAAAACAAGACTTCTGCAGCTTAAGTCTTTAAACAGATGAGAACAAGATGTCTGGTATCACACACTTCAAGGCCAGATCTCTTATATCGGCAGTTAAACACGGAAGTAGAAGTACACTGATGTGAGTTTGTTGGTCAGGATTCCCTGTAGGTTCAAAGTGGACAATAAGTTTCACTGTAATCAGAGTACTGTAAAGTAAGTCCATCTGTGTGACAACTGATGCCCAAACTAGATCATTAACAGAGCTACAAGCCAAACATGGTGCAGATCTGCATGATGACTGAGACACGAACCAAAAGAACTGCATTGATTGGCAAGTGCAATCTTCACCTGTCTCAGGTGCTGTGCTGAAAAACAAGCATCAGAGACCTCAGAAGGAGTTGAATGTCTAACAGAACAATGACTGTGTGTTCTCAGCAAAGGTGATGTCATATTTAGAAAAACAGACCATTTTGTGCCTAACGCGTTATTTCTTCATTCGCATTTAGTTTTTGACCTGTAAGTGGCCAAGACACATGCTCCAGGGACTTGGGCATTTTTAAATAGCATGCAAGTACCTTCACTTGTTGGACAGTGAAAAAGTTGTGAAACTACAGTTATTGTGTTTGTGTACTCTGACACAGTAAGAATATGCAGTTTTCTAAATCACAATAAGCATTTCATCTGGAAAGCCTCTCAGTGATGTCCTCAGGCACAAGCAGACAGTTTTCTGTTCATGGGAGCTCCATGGGACATTAGGAATGTCTCCTTCACCACTCATGTTGCCACTAGCTCTGCTGTGGATATGATAATGCATGCAAAATCACATCTTTTTATTGCTTTGCATTTCTCACCAAAATACAGGTAGAAGTGTCTTTTCCTTCATTTTTCCAAGAAGAGAGCTTCTTTTCGTTGGAAACAAAACAGCCCATTTCCTGACAAAGTGTGATAAAGGAAGACATCTGATAGAAAGCAAGAGCCAATCGTTGCTCATTGACATGGCCGTGTGACAAACTACATGCTGAATGAGTTCTTTGTTGACATATTGCATGATTTTACATGCCTGCAGCAGACACACACAGTAGAAAGCAAGACAGTGATGTGAATAGGAGGTCCTGTTTTGTGCATGGGGTCAGCTCTTATTTCATAGAGACATAGTATACTTAAAAGCTTACCCACTCATCCAAGCTTGTTGAGATTTCTGCTCAGTAAATTTAGACTATCAATGTTAGCAGAAAGGATCTAACTAATTTTTGCTGGATGAAGAACAAGAGGCCCAGAGAGCAGCTGTTTTTCTTCACTCTGATGGAAACTAAAAAATAAATAATACTTCTTCATCTATTCTTCCAAGACCAAAGAGCTTTCTAAGGACACCAGAGACAAGATTTTTCACCCAAAAAAAACTGAGATGAAGCAATCTGTTGGGATTTTTTTCAGGGACCCAAAATGTGACAACTCAGGAGTGCAAGAAATCAGATGTAATAATTCCTAAGCTGGGAAAAGCTACAGGAGCCAGGGAAACGGACTCCAATTCTTACATGATAGGAAGACAGAAAAGGGTTAAAAATGACAATGAAGCTTGGGACAGCGAGATAGAAATTCATACTTGTATGATGGCACTGAGCGACAGAGAGTAGAGGAGGGTGGAGGAGAGTCCTCAGTACAGCGGAGGAGAAGTGGGCATGGACTCCAATTGCGAAAGTCCATTGGCGAAACCTTTGTTGGAGTGTTTTGTAAATCCTTCCTTTCATTTGAGGTGAAACTCTTCTATCACACCTGACACTTTTCTCCACCCATTCCAACCTTCCTTCACTTGCTTCTTCGCGTCTTCTCCACACTCCATTTTCTGGACTGTTGACCCTAGGTACTTCAAATCCTCCTCATTCTTTCTCTCTTCTCCCTGTAACCTTCCACTTGGTTTCCTCTCATTCACACACATGAACTCCATCTTGCTGCAGATAACCTTCATTCCTCTCCTTTCCAGATCAAACCTCCACCTCTCTAGCTTCTCCTCCACCTGTTCTCTGCTCTCACTACAAATCACAGTATCGTCTGCAAACATCATAATCCATGGTGATTCCTGTCTAACCTAATCTGTCAGCCTGTCCATCACCATTACAAACAGGAAGGGGCTCAGATCTGATCCCTGATGTAATCCAACCTCCACCTTGAACTCCTGTCACCCCTACAGCACACCTCACCACTGTCTTCCAGCCCTCATACGTGTCCTGCACTGCTCTTCTACTTCTACTACTTCTGTCACTCCAGACTTCCTCATACAAAACCACAGTTCCTCTCTGGTCTCCCTGTCCTAAGCTTTCTCCAGATCTACAAAGACACTGTACTGTTACACTCAATGTGACCTGTGTCGTTTATTCACAGCCAGCTAAACTCTTCCATGCATCTCATCCTCCAAGGAACAGACAGGTGTTGTAGATGGACTGGGTTTAATACACAGAAGTGTGAAACTGAACATGATACTTACAGAAAAACACATGAACAAAGGAATTATGCACTCACGTACGGAAACAAACTCTTGCGAAGATCAATGTCAATCTAAAAATGTACATACGCTCCAGTTGTACTATAAAATGAATGGAAATGCTATTTTAGACACAACTAAAGTTAGCATGTAAAATTATTATGCTCTGGTAAGTATTAACTGTGTAAATAATGTTACATATGACAAATATGTGTTAATATATATAATTTTCTGTACCACCATCTATTTAACATCTTATCTTACTTTTGCCACTCAAAGGGATGGATGGTTTATGATGCCAACCGAACACATTGGCCTTGAACACTCCATTTTTGTTGCAGCTAACTTCCTGTTGCTTCATTTCCTGCTGCTTACTGCAAACAAGTTACAATGATCCTACACCAACACATAAAAATAGTGAGAATAAGAACTGCGCCCTTTAGAGGCCTGGATATGTGAATAAATGATCCAATACAGACACTGTGTAGCTAAATCAACTGTTAGAGCAATTATAAGAAACGGGAACAAAAACAAGATCACTGACAATCTCCCTCCAACTGTGGTTCCATTATAAGATCTCAATTGGTGAGGTACAAATGATCTGGAGAACAGTAGGGAAACAGCCCAGAACTGCACAGGGCAACTGGTCAATGACCTGAAGAGAGCTGGGGCTACAGTAACAACGATAACTTAACACACATTATTGTCATGACTTAAAATCACTCAGTGCTCCAAAAGTCCCCCTGCTTAAATCAGTATATGTTCAGGTCCATCTTGAGTTCTCCAGAGATCATCTGGAAGACCCAGAGGAAGATTGAGAGGTCATGTGATGAAACCAAAATGGAAATCTTTGGTAAAAACACCACCCGCCATGTTATGAGGGGGAAGAATGTTCAATTACTTCCCCAGAACACCAAACCCACTGAAAAGCATGGCGGGGAAAATGTACGCTTGTCTGAAAAGTAGACACGACAATTGATCTGTATCAGGAAAGAATGAATGCAGTCATGGATGGTAAGGTTTTGAGCAAAAGTCTCATTCTATCAGTAAGAGTAATGGATGAAACATGATTGGCCTTTCCAGCAAGACAATGATACCAGACACATCACCCAGGCAACAGACAAGTAACTACGTCAAATACATTTCAAGGTTCTCAAGTGATGTTATGGCCTTCTTAACTTACTTAACAGGCAATCAACAAAAGGTATACCATTGTGGCTATCTTGCCCCCTTCCAAAGTCCATCAGATGTTGCTTGTGCTTGGAAATGTTCCACTGTGTAAGGTGTATCTTGATTATGTTGTTGTCTTCTCTGACAGCTGGGATGACCACATTAGTTACCCTAAGGACCATCTTTCAGCAGCTGCACCCTAGCTTACTCTTTAATTGGTAAAATGTGAGTTTGGGAGAGCTACAGTGACTTCTTTTGATAAGCAGATGGGACAAGATCAGGTTCATCCACTCAATGCATAGGTTTGTGCCATCCTGGACTACTCTGTCCTCACTATGTGAACTACGGCAGTTCCTTGGGATGGCGGGTTAATACAAGTGTTTCTGTTGCAACTTTTCTGTGCTTGTGTCCCCTTTCACAGCTTTGTGTAGCCCAGTGGCAGTAAAAACGCTCTTGTGCATAGCACCTGTATTAGACACTGCTGATTTTTCCATCCCGTTTAAATTGGAAGTTAATGTGAGTGCATCTGCGGGCAGGAACAATACTACTAGTCCTGTTCCTCAATAGCAGTAGTTACTACAATTGCAGAAAATGATCAGAAAATATCTCAACCAGTTTCTTATTTCTTCACTAAGTTCAAATAACATCAGTTGAACTACTCCCCCGTTGAAAGGAAACCCTTGTCCTTCTGCTCGTCCTACATCACTTTGAAGTGCACGTGGGCTCCTCCTCAAATCTTAAATTATTGCCTGGATGTACAATTATAACAAGCGGCTCATGTGGTGGGCCTTGCTAACCCAGGAGTACAATTTGAAAATTAAGCACAAAAGGATGGCAGATAAAGTTGTGGCTGATGCGTTGTCACAGAAGAAAATGTTTGTGTTTGCTTTTGTTATTGTCTTGAATTGTTTCATACACAGGAAATACATTTTCTTGGGGCTTTGTAGCTTGATTTTATGTGAAGGGGTGTTCCAACTGTCCAGTTCTTTTTTTGGTTCTGTTTGTTTTCTCTTTGAGTGACTCAACCAGTTGAGGAGTGAAACAGCTGTAAGTAAATTAAATTGCATTTTATTTATATAGCCCAGTATCACAACGAAATTGTCTCAAAACAATAATATCAAATACATTGGTATTTATACAAAAGAATGTAAAGTCAGTCATAAGCAATAGCTGACTGCAAAACTAAACAAAACAGAGGGAATCAGTAAAGGCTAACTCAGAATTAAACATGTATGCCTCAACCACTGTGCCTTCAATGGATTGTGGCGTCCCGTTTTTCTAAGCAACATCCTCAGTATCCTTCTGTTTGGTTACCCAAGTCCAGCAACATGTTGTGGACATATGGTTCGTAGGAAGTGTTCTAGTCATTCTTTGGACCACAGTCCACTAGAGAATACGTGGAGGGAGTTGAAAGTCTATGTTGCCCAGCAATAGCCCCAAAACATCAAAGCTACTGAGAAGATCTGCATGGACGAATGGACCAAAACAGCAACTACAGTGTGGAAACCTGCGGAAGAGCAACAGAAAACATCTGTCATTGAAACCAGAGTTACATTACAAAGTGTTGAGGTGAACTTTTGTTATTGACTAAATATTTATTTTCCGCAAAAATTTACAAATAAATCTTTAAAATCATAATATGAGATTTACTGGATTATCATTTTACTCTGTCTCTCATAGCTGAAATGGTCCTTTGATGAATACTACAGTTCTCTCTCAACTTTTTAAGGGGGACAACTTGCAGGATCTTTGACCGACGAATAC
Organism: Adrianichthys oophorus; assembly: GCA_036245035.1. Classification (NCBI taxonomy): domain Eukaryota; kingdom Metazoa; phylum Chordata; class Actinopteri; order Beloniformes; family Adrianichthyidae; genus Adrianichthys; species Adrianichthys oophorus. The sequence goes on along the minus strand of BSAI01000122.1, from coordinate 607,673 downwards.
TTTTTTGCACTCCTGTGTGTTTACTGCATCTTTTTATGGTCTTTCCATCTGATCAGGGCAGGGAGATATTTACCGTTGACTGTATAAGAGAACTAGACAGAGCTGGTGTGACGTCACCCTTAGCCTTACTTCCAGTACCAATGCAATGAATCTGATTCAGTCGACAGTTTTCCTCATTTAGAGCCAGATTAGGTTAGCAAGCAGTGATTTGTCCGAGTCAGTCTGAATCTACTTTTCTATGCCAACCACTGTCACCAATCAGGAGTGAGTTTGTTGGAAGTCCACACCCTCTTGCACTACAGAAAAAATATGGAAAAAAAGGATTAGCAAGAACATGTTAAAAAGAGGAATCAGAGCAAGAGTGGCCATTCAGACATATAGAATGACTGAGTAACAGCTGTTTTCTTCTCAGTAGAAGTCTATGGGGTTTTGGCTTCTTGGTGCCGGCAGGCACTTCCTATTTGGAATGCAGGGATGAGAGTCTCTCCCCTTCTTGGAATGAAGGGGAGAGAGTCTAGTCTCTAGTCTCTAGTCTAGTCTAGTCTTAGTCTAGTTCTCTTGTAAGGTCAATAATATTTATTCACTCAATTTTTAAAGAGCATGTCAAACAGTAAAAGGCTGTCTGTATTTGAATTTTGTACCCACTTTTGCCATGGCATTGGCTCACAGGCTTGCCAAACACAAACAAAGATTGTCAAAGAGCCTAAAAGCATTAACTCCCCAAGGAAGAAGGCAATAAGATATATATTATTTTTAATAGTGTAACGCAGGATAAAACTAACAAAGTCTAAACTCCTAAAGCCACCTTTTGCCCTGCAGATGGAGCCTGTGGAGATCAACAGCTCAAAGATTTATTAAGGCATTGATGTGGCTCCTCTGCAGCTAAATACACATCCCCTGGAATCTATCACAGCCCTGGTGGGGAAGGAGATGAGGCCATGTGTGTTTTATCAGCCTGGTAATTGTTCATGTTGACACACATTGCCTCGGTTCAGACAGGATGGAGAGAAGCTTTCGCCTTATTAATGGTTTCTAATAAAGACGAGCATTCATCAGACATTATCTGGCAGTGTCAGGACCAAGCACGTTTACCACTCTCACACAGCCAAAACCCAGGAGAACTGCTGCTCCTTTTGTGCACCTCAGTAACTTAGTGCAATCATCTACACACTTAGAACTGTTGAAGTCCAAATGAGAAAAACAACAAAGGAGATTGAACATATCATTCTATGATGGTACACTAACCAAATTACTTTGTCTTCACAGATCTGCTCCATTTATTGCTCAAACTTATTCTGCATTTAGGATGTCTGTGTGCAGCTCAGAAACCATCATGCCCTCAGTCAAATAAAGACTGCAGGAGGCTGAGCCACCAGTGGATCTGGTAGAGAGGGAGATGTCCTCTGTGGAAACTGTATCACTCATCAGCTCTTAATTAGAACTGGTGCTGTAGAGACATTCATCACAGTCAGCTTAATTGCATTTGTACCAAAGACCAGTTTATTAAACACAAACAGAAATTAAATTGTTGTCCAAAGTGGGGCAATGCAGGATACATGACATGATTGATGATGGTCATCCATTAAAAAGCTTTGTCTTAAAACAAAAGAGAAATAGAGGGAATGGGATAAACTGACAAACATTTTACTTGGGTGATCTTTTACCTGCTAAACTGACAGATTCCAACCACCTGAAAATGCGTCTTTGGGTTTTTTATGCTGCCATTATCTCCAGGTTCTTCCTTTGTACGTGGTGGTTTTGCCAATCCTACCACAGTCCAAACACAGATGTAATGGTTTGATCCTTGTCTGAAACGCTTTTTTATAACAACCATTTGGGCTGTTTTGACACAAGAGCCAGATGGCATGGAAAACTCTGGCTTTCATATTCTCAGACTGATGTGTTGATGTTAAAGCAGTTCTGAGTGGTGTGCGCGACCATAGTGGCTTTGCTGTTGTCCTCTGAATGGATGCAGGGACTGATTTTCTTTTTTTTTTGTATGAAGTAACTGTGTCTTTTATGTTCCTCCCCCTCTTGATCCAGCTGTGAGGTGTTTGCAACAGGAAGCTGCAGATTGACTGATGCAAACAAGAGTGATGGTCACAATAAAACCTTCAGTCAAACGTTATTCATAAAGCATTAAGCAAGCAGGAACAATTAAGTTAGAAGTTACCATTAAAAAAACAAACTTTTGATGAAGCTGTTGGACAATGGGAGCTGCAGAAAACTGAAGTCTTCAGATTAAAAAAAGAATCGACCACGTTTACAAAAACCATGCATCAGTTTTTTTGTTTGTTTAACAGCAGCTCTTATTTTTGGGCATTCCAACACTCAGAGCCATGTATGCTTTACATGTTACAACTAACACATTTACTACTATTTCAAAACTAAGATTTAAGTTTGTAAGAATTCTTTGAAGACCCACTTCAATAAAAATAGTTTCTGGTGTTTTTAACATGCTTTTGTAGCTTTTTTTTCTTAATGGAAGACATATACAAAGCAATTTAATATTAAAACTGTATTTCTTAGTATTTCTTTAGACAAATCGGGATAGGTTTGGTGCAGATGAAAACCTGTAGTTTGAAAAACGTTTGTGACGCAGCAACTGCCATGGGCGAGCCAAAGTCTCCCTGCTGCGCTCCACTCTGATGCTGACAATGGCAGACAAATAGATCCATGTACGTCTTTGTTTTTCTAGTCTAAACTGGTATCTGGCTGAAAACTACATCTAGAAAGCTACAATATTGCTCACCGTTTTTTTTTTTTGTTTTGTTTTTTTTGCTTTGCTAACATTAGCTTGAGGTTGTGAGGTGCTTTAAGCAGTAACAGGGTAATGAATTATAAAGTAACAAATTACTGAAATGAAATACTTTTGTCAGTCACGGAGTAATGTAGTGAACTACAGTTCAAATTTCAGTATTTAAATTAAAATGACTAGACTACAGAAACCCTCGTTACTTAATTACTCAAATTTTGGTGCAGTGAAACCATAGATAACTAATAAACAATTTGTGTAAACAGTTGGCACTGTCATTGTCTTTTGGTTAAATGAAACAAGATGGATAGTATAAAAAACAGTTACTGATAGATGTGCGCATGCATGTGAGCGAATGCAGAGTTGGAGATTGGTCAAAAAAAAAAGAAGAGAGGAGAACTGTGGACGAATTCGTAGGGACATTCAGCAAGTGGAGATATTTGAATTATTTAAAATTTGTTGAAACGCAAACATGAAAACATTTCAGTTAAGTTCAAGTTATGTTCTGAAAATGAACTGCTTTCCACTGCCCTAGTTTCAATGAGCAACATGTCTATACATTATGATGGCTACTATAGAATGTAGATTTTTTTCATGTTCATGTGTTGGAATTAATGAGGTGCTGCTAAAAAACCTGATTACTCTTGTGTCGCTTCTATGTTTTTATTTTGTGGGTTTTACAAGGGGGTCTTGGTTGTGCTGCTATATTCATTTGAGAATTTGTATTTGAGCGAAAAAAATGTAACGTAATTACTTTTTAAATTGGGAAATGAGCAAAATAATTATATTTCAATTCCTTCCAGTAATTAAATTAAAGTAATCAATTAATTTTTTAAAGTAATTTACCCAACACTGGCTGTAAGCTAGCGGGAGAAATTGCAAACAAAGGAATGCTGGGATATCACCATATAGTTATATTCATACCAACAGTTGTGCCTGCAGCCCAGAGGCGAATTTCTAATGGACTGCTGCTGCGTTGCAGATAATGTCTAAAAACACAACAGAGGCTCTAATGAGACCACTGGGAACACTTAAAACACTTAAGACACTTAAAACCAAAACGTCTTATGAATATATAAAAAAATAAAAATTTTAAGACAGCATAAGTGTACATTTTAACAAAGTGGCGATTATTGGCTACTACATTTTCACAAATATTCTAAATTTATATCAATTAGTTCTATATAATAAGTAGGACCATCCTTTTGTCAATAATTAACTGTATTACTGTAATTATTAGAGAAGATCGGCAAAAGCAGATTTTGAGATAATCAAATGAAACAGGCCATTAATAGATGAAACAGGTGTATGTGAAAGGGAAAAAACTTTAATATCACAACAGATCACAGTTTATTGTTTGAAAGCAGTGGAAATACATGTTGACATGTAGACATATGTTAGGGCTTTCTGTTTGGCCAGGGGTTCAAATCCCAGGTTGGACAGTCGTTTGTAGCCTTGGACAAGGAAAAAGAGAGTGATATACCGCTTTGAACAAATGTATCTGCAAAGTAATATTTCATGTAAACCTAATAGATATTATAATTGCAAAATAGGAACAGATAATGTGTTCTGTGTTTTAGGTTTGCATGTCATGTGTTGGTGCCCTCAAACTACACAAACAATGCATGACATTAAACATCCTCAAGGTAACAAGCTCTTTTACTTCAAAAATAATTCAGTAATGAAATAAATTGCATGTGATAAAGAGCTTGCATTAACATTAACTAATTACTCTGCAGGAATAATTGCCTTCATAAAAGCATTCCTCCAACACACGGACAGCCAGCGTTCCTCTCTGTGAGCCAGTTCTCTCAGGCAGAAGCTCCAACACAAATCAGTTATTCTCACACAGGGGGGTGGGCTGGGCTGGAAGGGAGGGGGCAAGGACAGCTCCTGGTTTTTGTCTTTTCTCATTTTGTTGTTCATAAGTCATCATATTTAATGATGGTAACAAATGCATTACAAATGACCACTTTTACTCTCATTAACAAATAATCCATGAACTGTGTCCATAATGGTATTGTATCAACATATATGAACAGGGAAATATTTGTATATTTGCAAGCTGACAGCAGAAGGCGAAAGAGAAACCATCATTAAGTATAAGAAGCCTATTTTCTTAGCTGTGGTCACAAACCACCTCCTCTGCTGCAGTGTGTTCCTGCTGCACACAGTTCTTTTGGTTTGTATGCATCCTTCTGACAGCATGAAGGCTGAGCCCATCAAACAGCCAAATGTCTTTCTCCACAGCGAGCACGCCATTGCCACGCCTCAATAAGCTTGTTTAAAAAGCTAATCAAACTAGCATGTAAGGCTTAAGACCTAAACACCTTTCTGAGTGTCCCCCCCACCAGCATTTCACCCCTCCCTCACTACACCTCACAACACTTTCCACACCTAATCTCCTAGACCAATGTCAATTACCTAGTCATCATGTTTACTCTGCACACCCATTTGTCTTGATAGTGGAGCAAGGTAAGCATGGAAATCAACAGTTCATGTACTTGATGGTGGGTCCTGAATGTTCAGGGGAGGGGGGTGCAATTTCACAGTACACTATTGTAACTTTAAAGGTCATGTTTGACTCTTTCTGCATCATTAGATATGAAGAGTAGTTCCTATTTACCAGGAAACAGAGAAAGGTCAAGCGTGACTGCCACCCCCCCTCGGGTCGAAGCTGGGGTTGGTTTTCATGTCAGAATATGAAGACAAAATGGCAGCAGCCAAGAGGGCAGAGCTACACTTAGCAGTGTCAGCACAGCAGGAGTCTGCATGCATGCTGTCCACACGTCACAGCGCTTTAACGTTGCCATTTTACCTGCTGTAGAGGGGGAAACACTGCGGCTTCTCTCTGCCCATTCAGAGGAGAACATCTTCCACTGTCTGTTTGCAACTCTGCACCAACTTCCCACTGACAGCTACTTTTACTGACAGGACAGCAAACATGAAAGGAGGACTAAACTGCGTCCACTGCTGCAAGGTCATTTTTGAAGTTATGAAACTGTAATGAGCAGAAGCTGAGAATGCTGGCTCACCTAGAAACAATCTACTTTTGTCTAATTTGCAGTCAAGTTAACTTGAGATATGATATAATGACTAGATCTGTTTTTAGACAATCTATCTGTGATGAAGACATTTTCTCCTTTAGATTTGTTATAATTGTATGGGCAAATTTCATTCTACTTTGCCCAGAACAATGGAAACATTTGTGAATCCATACATTTAAACAACCAACTGTAGTAAAGAGATTCATTTGCATCATACGTTTTAGTTGACCCCTCCCTTCTTTGTGATGATGTTGCCCCTCCTTACCCAGGTTGGCAGCTTTAAATCCAGTTTAAAAAAAAATAATAATCATAAATCCACAAAGAAAAAGAGAACAGTCATAAGTGTTTTTTATTGTAAACAGATTTACCTTTTCTTTGATGCACTAAAAAAATATTGTCATCTTTAGATCAGCACTTTATTTCGGGGTTCTTCTAACTGTAACATGTTGGTTGTCAGGAGTCCGAGGTCTGTCTCCCCCTCTGGTCACTGGTGGGATCTGTCTCCAGAGTACTAAACCCACTACACCTCCCAGCAGCCCCAGCGCGCAGTCCTCAAAGTCGCTCACCTGACTTCAATCTGACAATCACCCGCCTCTCTCTTAAACAGCACATGGAGCCTCGCTCAGTGCGAAGTATTGGTTGTACCACCCCGCCTACATTACCAAGCATTTCAGTCCTGACCAGATCTTCTGTTCTCTGACTCTGCTTGTGTTCTGATTGCCTGCCACCTGCCCTGACCCTTGACCAGATTCTGACTACTCTAATCGCTTCTTGGATTATCCCATGCCCGTGATTGACCTCTAGCTTTGTAGACTTCTAGCTGTGCTTGATTCCTGTCTGAATAAATGTATCTGCTGCAAGTGGAACCAGCTATCTGCCCATTTTTGACATTGGTGTTCCTTCCACGTTGAAACTGAAAACAAGTGTAAGATTCCCTGACATGCATAATGCTAAAAACAAGCAGAAAATGTGAAACAGAAGGATGAGACTCTGATTATCTGTGTCATTTAGGTGGACTTTGCGTAAACTTTTCCAGATTTTTGGTTTTACTTTCCTAAGTATTCAGTCTACCTCCTGTGTTGTGACTAGGGGTGCAATGGATCACAGGACTCCTGGTTCGGATCGGGTTACAGTTTTATAATCACGGTTTAGATCATTTTTCAGGTTAGGTTAAATTATTTCATTGTTTCCCCTGCTGTTATAAACACAGGAGCATCTTTCCCCTTCCACATAAAGTTGTCAAACTGGGTCACAGAGTGGCTGAACGCCATTTACACGCAGCTACTGCTCTTGTCTCTAAATGATCTCATGAAAATAAATGAAGATGATCCTCCCTTATCATACACGCCCTCCATGATGAGGGCGAGAAAAACTTTTGACAGAAGCTCCTCCTACACACAGCAAGAGTGACAAGTTTATTAAACCCTGAAACACTTTTGGACAAGCGTCAGAGAGTGACTTTGACACATGTTAAAACCACTGCATTCACAGCGTCCGTATGTGGCGCATTCAAGAACATGTTGTACGTGGTTTCATGAACGCACATTCTGCAGGTAGTGTTCACATTGGACCAGCACCAAACAAGCAGGGAGCGGCAGGGAGGGGATTCTTCTTCTTTTGTGTTTTTACTGTTTACTCGTCTGCCACGTATAATTGGTACAGACTCGGAGCAAACATCTAAAGGCAAATCCCTCAAATCTTGCTCCAGGCTTTTTGTTTTCATAGCTCTGTTCCTAGAAATGTCCGTCGAGGTATCGTAGAATTCCAGCCGTGCAAAAAAAGGCAAATTTGAATTTCTCCTTTGTGAGCGGTTGATACTTCAGTGTTTTGAAGCAGACGCCACCCACACGTTACAACCGAATCAGAATCCCTGGTTGGTCACAGTGTCACATTGTTGCCATTAAGTGTGAACAAGTTCAACTGGTTGAACTTTCAGTGCACAATCAGTGATCGGCCTATTTGTACGTAAAGCCTGCAAGCGGACTTAAAAACGTGCGTAGCGACACACAATTCAATTCAGTTTTATTTCTATAGCCCAAAATCACAAACGTAGCCGTCTCAATGGGCTTCACACTGGTATTTATGCAAAGAATATAAAGTCAGTCACAAAATATAAACACTTGCTGGTTGCTGAACTAACTAAACAGGCTAAGCTAAGCTGGGCATCCCTGCCCTTCTCAGTGAGAAAAAAAACTCATAAAAAAAAAAACAGATTTTGGGGAAAAAATGAGAAGCTTCTACAACTCTACAACTACATGTGTGAATAGTGTAGCAGATGGGCTTCACCCAGATGGAACTGGGGGGAACCTTGGGGTGTGAGACGAGCCAGAGGCGAGGTCCACGGCCAAAGACAGAAGCACAGATGAGCCACCTGCAATCATGAGTATTCCGCACACGGAAGCCCGAAATTTGGGTCTATGCGCCCTTGCATATGTTTTCAACAGCTGGTTTGTATGCACCAAAAGACAGTGTAAGCAAATTTGACGTTTGGATCATGTTATAAATGTTGGGCGGAGGTTTATACGTGTGTGCCGAACCGTGGCTAGGGATCCATATTGATCATTCATGCACCCCTATAGTTGCTGCACATTTGCAATATGTGAGCTCAGGTCCAGGTACATCCACAGTCTGGTTGCGTTATGAAGAGAACCAAAGTTTACTCAGTTTTAACCCTTTGGATCCTATCGGCCTGAATCATTTGAAAGACTACTTGCTCCTTACCTGATATCATTTTAATCAGCACTACCTCACCTTTGTGGCACTGACGTTCTTTCATCATTTTTCCATGTTGTAGTCACACATTAGACATAAAATCAGACAAAAATAGAAAATTCTATCTGGGAAAAAAGCGATTAATTTTACTGTGAACATCCCACAAATTGTCAACAAACCACTTTTACAACATTTATGGAAAGTTTGAAGTGTATTTCCTAGAAAACAACAAGAACACACATTTTAAACAAACTAATTTACATGTTTTGGAATGAAAATTCAAGAAAAAATTCCAGGCGAAGTTCACAGATTTCTTTGGGCCACATATAAAAGCTTCTGTTTGGTTGAACACATAGAGGCACGTCACAGGCTTCACAGCTCCATGCTGTGTCCTTTCTGATGTTTTCATACGGGTAGTGTCTGCTCTATAAAGTCTTCCTGTGTGGCTTCAGCTTCCAGGCATCCCAAAAAAATTGCATTTATCTTCTGGAGGAACTGCAGTTCATTTGAGGTTTTCCTGGAATTCTGGTTTTGTATTGTTTTTTTTAATTTGTTTTTCACAAATTTTCCTTAATGTGTCAGTGGCAAAGTATAAAAAGACAAAGATCTTTTGGAGTATAGTTTTGGAATCGATCCATCTGGACTCCAGATGTTCTCCTTGGCTGTAAACAGCTGGAGGTGTGTGTGGCTCCCCTTCTGTTTTCCAGGTTGAACTGCTCACATCCCACCTTGGTGGCAGGTGGGACTTTTGCGCGGGTGACTTTCTGCAATTTTCAGACAGAGCGTTGGTGCTTGTTGAGCTAAAAAAATCCTGTCTCCCCTCCAATCCAAAATAAAGGGAAGATCGCCCTCTAAATTCATTCAGTCCTGACAGATAACACAACCCCCACGAGCAGGTCCTCCGATCTGCACCTCAAATCGCATTTTCTTTGACATCCTGGCCTTTGGCGTAAATGAAAAAGGCTCCCACTTTTTCTCTCGTTCAGCTTTCCCCAAAAAGTAAGTTAGCTTTTTACTGCTTTAAATTGGAGTCCTCAGATGACGGCTCTGAAGCGGTACCTGTTCCTCTTAATCCATCTGAAAAATTCCCTCAGTCCCTGATCAACATTTCATTCTCCGCCTTATTTTTCAGTGTATTAAAAAGTTTTTTTTGTCTTTCCTTCGAAGTCATATACTCATATATAATCTTTTCTGTTAACAAACAAAGGTGGAAATCTACATTTGTGAAATAATTGTGTGTCTGAGTCTGGGATGTTGCAATGTTTAGAAAAAATGTTGACAGCTAATGACAGAAAATGGTTTCACAGCAGTGAGTCTAGAAATATCCCGGATGTACCCAGTGTACAACTTATTTTTAAAGGATGTCAAATCCACATCAAAGCTTGACATCAATTGAGGTAAAAAACAAGTTTAATGTGCAAATCAAATTGATGTCAAGAATTTTAAATTTGGACCAATACATTAATAAAACTAATAACAGAGGTATAAAACATACAATAAATGGTTTATTGGAGCAAATATACTCAAAAAAATATATTTTTTTGGGTGCACATAATAAACTTTTATTTGGAAAGTATTTAATCTAAATCAAATGCGTTAATATAGCAAGAAACTTTGTGTCGGGAGATCTGATGCTGGTGCAACATAATTTATTCCATCACGTTTCCATCACACACAGGTCGCACAGTTTTGAGTTGGAACCTTAAATTTAAAGAGAATTAAGTCATGGCAAAAATGATGAAAAATGAGGATCTTATGGTGAACCACCAATAGTATCAGCAAAGCTTTTCACAGAAAACCTCTTTAGCTCTCACACTTTAAGAGGCTTGGATTGTCTGTCTGTGATCTTTTCTCCACATTAAATCATTTCATCTGTGAGCAGTCTGGTGGCTTTAGGTTTGTTTCTGAGTTTTTCTTCTGCACAGCAGCAAGATTTCAAAATATTAATGTCAATACTTTAACTTTTCCCTTTAACATCTTAACCAATCCTAGCAGATAACTGCCACAGTGCTTCCTCTTTTTTTTTTTTTTTTTTTTTAAATCACATCTGTTTTCATGAAGAAGATAACTGAATTTATTCTCCACATAGGCTGCATCATGCAGGTTCAGAACATTTGCATGATTCAGTGTTTTGATGCTTTCTCCCTGCAGTCCAGGTTAACACGAAGAGTTGTGAGAAAAAAGTTGGATCATCGGCAGCACTTTCTTCCTAAGCTGTTTCTGGTGCTTTGTTTAGTGTGTATTACTGTTTTCTTTGTGTTTCTATGTTTCACAGCACATTTTACTTTTACTCAATTTACTTTTACTGTCAAACAAACTGCTTAATGCAAATCTTACTTTCTCCAAAAAAATAAAATAAATAAAAAAACTGTGATGCTGCTTTCTTTTGCTTTTTAATTTTACTTGTGGGGTAACATTGTTTGAGTAGAGTTGCGACTGTTTAAAGGAAATTAAAGAAAAACCTCCCAAAAACTGGATACTTCTTCAACATATTTCAGTGGTGAAAGAAGAAGGAAATAAAAGGGCAGTGAATAGTGAAAATATTTCCTTGTAAATTGGATGAAAAACCGCAGGGATAATTAGAATGACATTTAATAGAGCCCACATTTTCAAGCAGGTTTGTCCATTCTTCCATTTGCTTTTGTTGGGCAGCACATCATTAAATATCAACATGCCATCAATCCAGGGGCCGGGGCGTGAACTCTGGGGCCAAACACATGCTCATCAGCACTGCTGCTACTGTCGGGGGAGCTGCAGGCGGACACAACATCACCGGCCTCCCTTGGCTCCTAAATGAGATGAAACTGGCGCTTTTTCACTAATATGTAACTGACCCCTGACAAGAGCCGTTTCATTGCTCTAGCTATGCAGAAGAATGCGGAAGGTCACAATAACTGGCTAGTTAGGGTGTCAGTTGTCTGTCAGCGCATAGAGGCTGCAGCCCACAATGAGGTTTAATAAGTGACAGTGGAGCCGAGCTGATGTGGACGGCCATTAACCAGGAGCCATCTGTGTAACATGATCCCTATCTCTGCTGTTCGTGCCTCTTTTTCGTCACATTTAAATTATTGGCATAGACACCCCAGAGAAAACGTGCTCACTTCATCTTATTCAAACAAGTCCTAACCCCCTCCAGTCCGGGGGTGGGCACGTCAAACATGGTAGTGCAAGAAGAACGATTCATGTGCGAACATGGCTTTACCATAAAGACAACCACCACATACATCTTCACATAAATGCAAATGGGCATATTGATCTCAGATGTTGACTCTGGAATGAAGCCTGCGGGCTGCAGTGAAGCTCATTAGTTTTTGCACCTCCAGCTGCACAAAGACCCATCAAGATAAGAGACAAAAAAAAACAGGCAGATAAATGTATGTTTGAAAAGTGTGGAAATGCTCACAGAGAGAGGAGAGTGTTGAATATGGAGCTGAGGCTGAGCACTGTCTTGGGAGGAATCTCTGCTGGCAACTGTGCACCGGGTTATGAAAATGAGAGAAAAGCATTCAAGACTGATTTACATTAACACAGAGACCACAGGGAGGCTGCAGGTTCTGGGAGCAGATTTATGACTGCTGCTCAACAAAGGGAACAACAGCTCTGCTTCTCAAAAAACATCATAAACATGAAGCCTACGGTGCTCTTTCACATTTGTGTTAGTGAAAGTAAAGACTTAAGCATGCTGGTCATATCAAACAACAAAACAAGTGAGTTTTGCGGTCTTCAAAAGCCTTTATCTGGTCATTCTCATCTAAAAAAATCAAACCTTCTTTTTCCATTTAAAACACTTCAATTGCGTCATGGCAGTTTTTCAAGTGACATGAAAATTGTTAAAAAAAAAAGAAATTATAAGTATATTAGAAATGTTTGCTGTGATTTCTCATGTTTGTTTATTACTTTTTTTCACAGTTGAACTGTTACGCAACAAATGTCCATGCATATCTTACTTCAATCAGTGCAGACATGGGTTCCTTTTCCAACTTCACTGTAGTGAAGTAGTTAAGTTTGACCTGAATCTGAGACAAAACAAATTCCACATATCTTCTTGCAACTGTGCATGAAGGAATTAGCCAAAAAATCTGACTCCTCTGATTATTGAGGGTGCTTCCGTTCTTTTCCACCGGCGGACAATGGAAGAGCGAGTCTGGGCAGGAGCGTCATGACAAGTCCTTCTTAGCTCTTCTCAAGAGGTAACAGCAGGTAAGCACCTACGCAGAAGTCTTCCTGTATTTCCACAAATCATCCAAAAGTGGCGACAGGAAATTGGCAATAAAACAAGTATGTAAAGCAGCACTTTCCCACCAAACTGGGAGTGTCAGAAAGTTACTGGGGATAAAAGTCAGGCAACGACAGAAATTAAAAAAGGCTTGAAGGCAAGCATAGAGCTTTACCATTGCCCACTTACCGAACAGACTCTGTTAATCAGCCGGAAAAGAAGAGATTGCGTCACAATTACCTGCAGGGGCTATTTTTGAACTCAGTCCAATGCATGTGCGGTTATCCAGAGCTAAAAATAAAAACCCAGCAAAGTCATGTCTCCGTCTAACAACTCCTGTTAGGCTACCACTGTAACGTTAATTGCAAGGCTATAACTAACTAAGTAATTCACTTCAGATCCAAGATTTTTAAAGATGTGATTGTGGTGAAGAGGGCTCTGGGGTTACTTTTATTTTCAGCGATGGTGTTTTTAAAGTATGAGGTCTTTGTCTGTTTCACAATTTGGTATATAGTTTTAGTTGGTTTTGGAATACTTGATAGTTTACTTCAAGTTAACGTTTTCTCCAATGTCTTTCTACGGTTCTGCCTCTTCAATTATTTCGTTTTGATTTGACAGTGTTATGTGATCATGTACCCGCATGTGCGGAAAATGTTTTCCTTTAATTACTAAACTACGTAAACATGTATATTACACGGATATTAAACGTGTATTAATTTGTGTTTAAAAACTAATGGAATTCTTTGAGTGTGGGGTCTCCTCTTCCCATCTCTTCTGTCATGTTCCTTCAGTGTTTTCCTTTAGTCACGAGCATTTATTTGCATATTGTTAAGATTCTCTCACATTCATTCATTTAATGAACAGACCTTTTCAAAACTTAGTCAATACCATAACTTTAATCATAATACACAACTGTTGTTCAAATATCAGTCACTGCTATCAGTTTCATGGACTTTTACATCTTGTTTCCAGTTTATGGTTCTCCGCTCTGGAAGACACAGCATCAAAAATGTTACCTGTTGAGAAGGGACGAGGAGAAAAACTTCAATTTTACCCCACAGAATGACTTCTGTGTTTAATACACGATGGCATCATGGTAAAACACGTAATCCATTAGGCTCATAGTAAATTCAAGTTTTGTGTCCATAGTGTTAATACAATTTATGATTAAAGCCAGACGTCTCCATTATAGCACATATAACACATTAAATTGTGTGCAAGCAAAACACAAAAGTATCAATTTTCAGCATATTATTGATTCAAATGTCATTTTTAGCATGCTAATTCAAACAATGACATTGATTACTAATGTCTCATTCTGAGAAAAAGTACTTAAAAAACTGCTTTAGTGCATAGAAAAAAGAAAGAAAAACCTGGTTCAGAAGAGGAGTGAAGGGAATGACAGATCCTTGGAGGTTTCCATCATCAAGCTGGTCTGTCTTTGTGATGCTCTCAATGACGGGGATGACTAGAAACCATTTGCTGAAACTGTATCAAACCTTGAAGCATTTATCAGGTCGACTGTAATGAACAAAAGCACTACTTTGGAACTTTTAGGCTCTTGTTCAATAGCATATCTGTTCTCTGTCGCTATCTAGTTAGAGCTGCTCTGAGGAGTCGCCTTGCCTGACATTTGGGCTTGTGAGACTTGATGATGGATGGATGAGACACCAGTGGTAAATGCTGTGTCTGAGAGGTTTTTATGTCATTTTCTTCCTGCTCCTTTTTTACCACAGAAAATAACATGTCTACAGCCCAGTAAATCTTCTCAGAAGCATAGCCATACTCTTTATTCTTCTAAAGGGGTTTGAAGCATTTCTTTTTAGTGGAGAATCCTAATGTATCTGTTAATCCAACAAAATAAATATAATTTATGCATACCTTTACACTAGATGCTGTTGGTTTTAAATCACAGTCTTATTGTGTTCTTATTAACAGAAAGTGAGGGGGGCAGATGACTATAATTGAATAATTAGGATCAGAATGAAAAATCAACTTGTCGTATACACTGAAAGACATCTACAATCAACAGGTGAACTACCTCGCTGATTGATGGAATAACACCAACATGTTCACATCTGTGTGGTTATGAGAAAGCCAATCATCCCTGAGTTCACCTCTGTGACTGTTCAGACTGAAGCTGGAGGAACCAAGGATGATACCTCGTGTCTCCTGCATGGCCTGAGGAGTTGACAGTGATCTGATGTTGGTAGGTTTATGATTCAACAATGTCAAACCGCACACACATGCATGCACACACGAAAACCCTTTTACTGATTCTGAAAAGGTTCTTATGTGAAACTGTTAGTGGTCAGTAAGCTGCACAAGGTGTAATTTAACATCACAAAATACATTTTTGCCATGATCAAAGTCACATTTTTATTATTTAAAAACATGATTTTTGTGCTGGGTGGTGTAGGTTTTCTTTTCAACAAGGTAGTACAGCAGAATTTTGTCATTGGTCAACTCGTCCAAGTCCCCCGCCATTTCAGAACTTTCACGCCATCATACTCTGCAGCTCCAGTATAAAAGCCCCGCCCATCTTTGAATCGTTATCGTGTTTGTTTTAGCATGGCTCGTGTTTAGTGTTGGGGGTAATGGATTACAAAGTAACAAATTACTGTAATTTAATTACTTTTGTCAGTAACAGAGTAATGTAACGAATAACAGTTCAAATTTCTGTAATTAAGTACAATTACTGGAACATAGAAACTCTTGCTACTTCGTTGCTTAGGTTTTGTAGGCTCTGACGATTTCTCGCATGAAATGAAACAGAGATTAATTTTTTTTAAAAAGGGGGATAACTGGCACATACGCACATGCATGTGCACGCAGAGTTGGGGATCGATCAAAGTGTAGACGTTCTCTCATTGCTGCAGTCACAGTGCTTTCCAAACTGGCTCAAAGATGAGACGAAAAGAGACACTGCAAGGAGTCCTGTCAGGTGAGCAGCAGAGCAGAGACCCACCCAGTGTACTGATGTGTCGATTACAAATAAAATTACTCTAAAGCCGCTCTATAGTTGTGAACGACAAGCGCCGGCTCCTTCCTGGGAGCAGTTTCTTTCTGTAAAAATTCACTCTGTTAGCAGTCAGTCAGTCCCCTCTGGTCTTGCAAACCCTCAGCTGTGCCAGGTGCTGTACAAAGATATGTATCCTCTGCCGGAATTTGTATCCCCTGTAGCTGGCATTATTGATTCGTTATGACACTCGTATCGAACCCCCACCCTCGGGCATTGCTGAGGCAGCCTCTTGAGCCAGCAGCTCAAAACAAAAAGGTTTTGGACCATGAGCGCCTGCCTCAGGAGAAGGTGGAGGAGAAAAATCTTCATCCTCCACAGAAAGTTTTGTGGTGAAACTGGCCTCACTTTGCTCTGTTTCACTCTCCATTATTGAAGACCCAGTGTACGTTACCTCAGGCTAACCTCACTGTCACTATCAATCACAGATAGAGACCACACCTCCCTCGCTCAGCCCGCCTGCACTAATCCCGCCCCTTTGTTTGCATTTATTTAAATCTGGGCTGAGAGTGGGGTCAGCCTCCAACTGTTCTGTTGTGTTATCCTTGAATCAGGTGTACTGGGTAACCAATGATTTTCCCTATGCAAAATTATGAAAGGGACTCTTACAGCTATGATATATAGCACAGAGTTTGCATACACAGAGTTGGTCAGGATGTGTTTACCAAACACTAGACAAAAGAAAATAAGTCTTTCCACAGCTTCAAAATTATTCATCATGATGTCAGCGACACATTTTTTGTGTGTTTTTTTTTTTTTTTTTTTTTTGCACTGCAATGAAGGACGTCCCCCTTCCCACAAAAACACACCTCCAGGGCCCAATGTCTGCTGCTTTAATAGTAAATCAGGCCTGTTGAGAAGACCATTTCCAATTGTGGTTTTTGTATCAACACAGCCTACCCAAAACCTCCATATCTCTGAGCCACAGGGACACACAAACCCAGACAGACATGTTTTCTCACCGCTCCCTCTGCCTTCCCCTTCTGATTGCAATTAGCGAATTATGCACTTGGACTCTGGCCAGCAATGCAGGATTAAATTATTCATAAATGTTAATAGACGCTGCACCTCTCTCCCTCTCCATCTGATTCATACTCTCTCTCATTTCTCCAATCCTCCTCTTGGGGCTGCAGCTCATACAGCCCATTCCAGAGAGATAATATTGACCTTTTCATTGGGGCATGTTATTAGGAGCTGCTCTCTATTAAAACAAATGATGACATTGTCTGTAAAGCACAATACAATAAGTCATTTCAAAGGGATTACTTTAGCTCACACACATCGAGGGCAGCAGTAAACCCCACACCACTCAGGGAAATCAACGTGAAATGAACAATGATGAATGAAGTGAACACAAGCTGAAATGAAGGAAACACTGTCTCATATGCTTTATCTACAAACAGTACAGCACAACATTGTTGTGTGTTACGTAAGCTTGAGTTTGATTGCAGTTGAGACATTTTTTCAAAAGCAGCCAAAGCAGGCCATCATTATCAGTCATGAAAGTAACTAAATGCAACTTTTTTGCCAAAAAAATATATATTAATTTATTTGTTTGTTCATACAAAACAAAAAAACAATGTTTGCAACTACACATTATATACAATATTTCTAAGAGTTTTCTCTTTTAAAAGCCTATACCATACTTTTCATAGGTCTTTTAGAGTATACCGTTTTCAAATATATGATAATATATTACCTTTGGCACAGTAAAGAACAGTTTTGTTTTTTTGTATTTTTAATGAAATATGAGTAATTTTCAAGAATATTTTTCCTACTCAGAAGTAAGACATTATGTAATTTCCTGACATCAACCAAGAGCAGGATTTGGCAGCATGTCTGCATTTCTCTGCGTTTAAGAAACTTCCAGATTTTTGCAAAGATTAATGTGCATATTGTGTGTTTGCCTTTAGTATCCCAGACGTTTATTCCAAAAAATATCAAAGCCGTCCTGTTGTTTGTTAGAAACCGTCGTTTATTCCATCACAGACAGAATGGTGTTGGTTAATGGGTTCATTTTGCCATGAAATTCGGTCAAGAAATGCAGACAACACCAGATGAACATTTCAGTATTTATTGAAATGATAAGAACATTGTATTTTTGTTCTGATTAGTTCTGGCTGTGAATGTTTCTTATGAAGTTAATTTTTTTGTCAAAATTTTGTGCGTTTGTTAAAAAGTTTTGTAATTGTAACAAAAGGTTTATGTGTCTGTAAAAAGGTTTTGCACTTGTAATTATAATTGTGTGTCTGAAAAACTGCTTTGTCTGTGTATCAGACATCATGTTACAGACATGTAACATGATGGACCAATCAGGACAGAAGTACAACACATTTTTACACACAAATACATTTATTTTGAAAGTTGGAAAACTTTTTTAAAGACACACAAATGTTTGATTAGTGATTAGATTAAATACAAAACTTTTTCACACAGACACAAATCTCTCACTACAAGTACAAAACACTTTTAAAGACAAACAAAACTATTGCACTAAATCTAATGTCTACAAACCAATCAATCAGCAGCTTTACTCTCAGCCAATCACTGCACTTGCTTGGATCTGCTGATCAGATGATATCCATGCTAGGAGAACAAAAGCAAACATTTCTTAACAAAACCTTTTGTGTGTTTGAGATGCTGTTTTGAAGGATTGTATGTTAAAAAATTATAACATAAATCCTGATTCATTGTGTATTTCCTTTTAACACATTTTAGCACATTTTATGTGCCAACATTTCCTCACAGATGACTGCTATATTCACCCTTGCAATTCTTGTAGAAAATATCTTCAATGTCCCCTTTTCAAGGTTCCACAAATCAGAAGATTTTCCCTTTAGCGTCAGAGTGATGATTTGCTGATGCCCCACTTGTAATCATTTTTTTTTGTGTGTGTGTATTTACAGAGTGGGACAGTGACCGCTCATCAATTCTGCAGCAGTTGCACCTTATTCACCCTTCTGCCAGAGGTTATAAAAGTCTCAATGCACGCGTCATGATTTTCAGACGACATTCAAGAACATCTTGACTTCATCACGACAAACACTCAACCGTATCTCCTGGCTGTAGGATGAAGTAGGAAAAAAATCCACCAATTCTTTATTATCCTTGACAAAAATGCCATTGCTTGCTGTTTTTGCCACAACATACAGCCCAATGTTTCACAACATGTTCGCATTCCTCCAGACAACGCTGTACCCCATAGATGTTGGGAAAGAAGGAAAGTCCACATGTTGGTGAAGTTCCGGCACGGCTGCTTCATTAGCTCTTGAACACATCTGTCAAAAGCACGGTACAACTGACACTGGCTTGTATATTATTCCATATTGTCATTTCATGCAAACTTGAGGTCAGTGTTCTAAAGGCCAGATGTTATTAAGATGATCACAAGTTAACTTTATGTCTTTGGATTTGTCTTTCATGTGCCCCTGAAACAATTTACATAAAAATTTGCCATTTTGCTATTTACTTGGCATTTTGTGTTGGCAAAAAAATTTAGTTCCACAGCCCCACTGTTACTGTGGCTTGTTTGTCTTAATGAGCAATGTGAACTAACATTGTGAAACAGGGTACTTGGCATGGCAAGTGAACCTCATTCGACAACTTTTCATGCTTTTTTTAATTGTTCTTTTAGTGCTTCACTATTTTAAGTAGTTTTCAAAACTATTGAGACAAAATTAAATGTTACATACAGCTTTGAAAAAATGATTTTTAGAATAAAATATCAAGTTTTGAGAAACAGTTTTCAATTGTATACTTTAGCAGTTTTTAATAAGATGGCATTTGACAATTGAAAAGTGCAAAAGTTAAACTGCAACTTACAGTGTCAGCTGTGAAGATTAGTCTGTATTTGAGTTTGTTTTACTCTGCTAAAGAGTAAATTATTACTTCTTTTGAAAGTAAGGTTAACAATTTAGTGTTGCCTTCAATAACCCTGTGCAGAGTACATTTTACGCCTTATAAGAGTAATGTATCAACACTAAATACTTATATTTACTCTCTACAGATCAAATACTCCAAATTTGAACAAAGCTGTGCAGTCTTTGCCAGAGTTATTTTTTTTACTCGATTTTGAGTAAAATATAAACACACCAGAATTTTAACACAATGAAGAGAGTTGATGTAACCATCAACTCTCTGAAAAGGACCAAAAACATTCAGAAACACTGTTAAATGTAACTCCTTTTGAGTTGTTTTAACACTACTAAATTTGTTGTGTGGTTTCACAGAGAAAATGTGTGTTCACTTGGAGGCGGGGCTTGCAGCACAGACTCTTCCTGGAAGGGGCTCTTGTCTACGTCAACTTGTGAGAACCCAATCATTTTAGTAGGTTGGGAGGGGCTGGTACTCGTAGCACCGATTTTTTTGAGGAATTCTCAGAAATATATGAACAGATAAAAATGCCACTTTGGGGTTGTTTATAGTGAGGAATGAACATTATAATATTCTTAAAAGCTCAAAAAGTTGATTTTGCATGATATAAGCCCTTTTAGAAGAGGGCTTGAACTTACTTTACTCTGTAAATTCATTCCTCTTTAAAAATAGATTAATTTATATGTGTCGAAAATATTTACTAAGTTACCAAATATTAACTGCTTCTAACAGCACAGTGGCCTCCATAATCCTTAAATGGAAGAATTTCTGGACGACCAGAACCCTTTCTAGAGCTGGCTGTCCGGCCAAACTGAGCTAAAGAGGCGAGAGAGGTAAAGAAGAAGCCAAAGGTCACTGTTGCTGAGCTCCAGAGATGAAGTCGGGAGATGGGAGAAAGTTTTAGAAAGTCAACCATCACTGCATCCCTCCACCAGTCGGGGTTTTATGGCAGAGTGGCGACGGAAGCCTCTCCTCAGAGCAAGACACATGACAGCCTGAATGGAGTTTGCTAAAAAAAACACCTGAAGGACTCCAAGATGGTGAGAATTAAGATTCTCTGGTCTGATGAGACCAAGATAGAACGTTTTGGCCTTAATTCTGTGTGGAGAAAAGCAGGCACAGCTCATCACTTTTCCAATACAGTCCCAACAGTGAAGCATGGTGGTGGCAGCATCATGCTGTGGGGGTGTTTTTCAGCTGCAGGGACAGGACGGCTGGTTGCAATCGAGGGAAAGATGAATGTGGCCAAGTACAGGGATATCCTGGACCAAAACCTTCTGCAGAGTGTTCAGGACCTCAGACTGGGCCGAAGGTTCACCTTCCAGCAAGACAATGACCCTAAACACACAGCTAAAATAACCAAGGAGCGGCTTCACAACAACTCTGACTATTCTTGAATGTCCCAGCCAGAGCCCTGACTTAAACCCAAAAGGTCTAAAGAGACCTGAAAACGGCTGTTCACCAACGTTTACCATCCAACCTGACAGAACTGGAGAGGATCTGCAAGGAGGAATGGCAGAGGATCCCCAAATCCAGGAGTGAAAAACTTGTTGCATCTTTCCCAAAAAGACTCATGGCTGTATTAGATCAAAAGGGTCCTGCTACTAAATACTGAGCAAAGGGTCTGAATACTTAGGACCATGTGATATTTCACTTTTTCTTTTTGAATAAATCTGCAAAAATGTCCAAAATTCTGTGTTTTTTGTCAGTATGGGGTGCTGTGTGTACATTAATGAGGAAAAAAATGAACTTAAATGATTTTAGCAAATGGCTGCAATATAACAGAGTGAAAAATTTAAGGAGGTCTGAATACTTTCCGTACCCACTGTACATAAATTAGGTCCAGAGTGCTCTAATAAAAAACATTAAAAAAGCAATAGGATCACTTATTAACAATCCAAGAAATATTGACCATGTACTTCTTAACAATATCATAATTCATATGTTGACAAACTTTGTTCCACAGTTTCTCACAAGTAAGTAGAAAAGGAATGAGGGAATGTATAGTTTCCTTTAACCTGTTTGGTGAATGATTTTAGCAAATGGCTGCAGTATAACAAAGAGTGAAAAATTTAAGGGGGTCTGAATACTTTCCGTACCACTATGTTTACTACTTGATACCAAACCATCTAAGGTCCTGGAGATTAGGAAGCCAGGGCCATTGACACAACAGTGTTAGTTGCTTGGGGGGGGACACCATGCACAGACAACATGCACAATGCCATCTCAGACACCTTATTAATAGAACACTATCTTTTCACTGACTGTGGTGTCTCCCTACTCACCTCTTTTGTATTTGAACTTGAGTCCACTCAAACCAGCCATGTGGTTTAGGGAGCTGATAAATCCAAAGTAATTATCAACTATCTTCTTCCTCTATCAGCTGCAGGAGAAGTGCTGTGATCAGCAGATGCCCGTCTTCACAGACATGACAAATTAATTTGGCCTGATAACCAGAAGCTGTCTCCAAAAACTGACTGAGCTCCAAGATTACTTGGCATGAAAAAAAACTTGTCACAAGGACATGAAACCTACAGTTTGTTTCAATGGATCATCTGTCATTTCAGTGAGCATTGTTGTAAAGCTGGAAGCTGGGCTTTACACTGAAGTTTTTTTTTTTTTTCCATCCTTTTGCCCTTTCATAATCCAACAAACGTCTTTCTCCACACCAGAACTGATGGAACAGTTTCCAGTTTTGGACATCTGCATCTTTGCTCTGAAGGCATCTAGAACCACATTGAAACCTACTGGTGATAATGTGGGAAAAAAATTCAAACACTTCATCCTGTGGGTGATCCAGTGAGCAGTTATATCAGGAGTACCCCTGTTTGCTGAAAAAAGAGCTAGAGCTGGTGTAGCTGGGTGAACTGAGTTTGTCTGCCATCAGTTCACATCCTCACTGGTGGTAAAACAGCAACATAATAAATGCATACCCCTTGTTGCCTCTTGGCCTGCCACTTGCATCCAAGCTGGACTTTTATTGCAATTGTCTGACAGATGTTCTGCCTCCTTTTTCAGGAAAGTCACATGGTCTGAAGCTGCATTATACAACCACTTTTAATTGTGTAATAATTTCACCTTGTTTTTACCTGGCATTTTTGGGATAATATATGAAATGAGTTTTCTTTTTTTTTCTTTTTTTTTTAAACTTGTCCTGTCCAACAGCTGAGCAGAAAGATATGAGCTGAGAGCCTCTTGCATTAGACAGATTTTACTCTTACAATCGGGGGTTATAAATCATTGGGAACACAAATTGTATGTTGGTATAAGCCCCTTTTGTAATTTAAACGAAACTTTATTAATATTAATTTTGTTTGTGTTCTTTTTGTTGGACCGGACGGAAAAAGAAAGGGGGAAGGGGGGGGGGTGTGGATTATAGATTTTAGAGGATGACTAATGGAAAGGGAAAGTAGAGTTGCGAATCTACAGGCAACAAAATGTTGGAGCCTATACCCATTAAAATAGTGAATGTTGGTCTAAAATGGGCGGGGCCTGCCCACACACTCAGCTGTTACAAACATACTTACCGGCTCCAAGAGTGTTCACAAACATGTCCACATCCAGTTCACACACACACTTGTGCATACCAAACAACACATGCAAAGCACTACCTTCTGACACGCACACCATTTGAAGGT
>BSAI01000122.1:467504-574413 GCA_036245035.1 Adrianichthys oophorus | reverse complement strand
ATATATATATATATATATATATATATATATATATATATATATATATTTTGGCTATACAAAGAGTTATGAAGATTATAGATGCTAATCTTCCCTCTGTGTCGATGACACTCATGTCACCCAGCACACAAAGTGAAGGTGAGGCTGTCATTGAAACCTTAAGCCAGACTGATAAATCAGCACATACCTGTTGCCAGAGAGCCTGGACAGGTGTACAGAACCACAGAGCATGCATGTAATTGTCAGGTAAATTACTATCACAATGCTCACAAATGTTTGAGTTTTTGAGACCCATCTTGAACATCCTCTGTCCAGTATAGTATAGTCTGTGAAGAGTTTTAAATGGGATTAGTTACAGGTTTGTACTTTTTGTTAATTTAAAGATATTTAGACACATTTCTAACCAGAAGCTTGTGTCTGTACTTCTGCCTAAGTCTGCATCCCATTTTGTTGTTGGAATTGAGACTTCGTTATCTAAGTTGCATATGAGTTTGTATATTTTGGAGAGTTTTATTCAATGAAAAATTAATCATAGAGGTAACTACTTCTGGTAATTTTAGGTCATTGTCACTGGATTTAAATGTTTTAGTAATTACAGATTTAAGTTGCTGATATTCCAAGAATTTATTTATTCCATGTTTTTCTTGTAGTTCTTGGTGTGTTATGAATCTTCTGTCGATAATTAAGTGCTCTAGTAGTCTTACGCCCCCTGCTTGCCAAGCAGGGAAGTGCAACATTTTTTTATTTATCAGGATGTCTGGATTGTTCTAGATTGGTGTCATTTTGCATGGTAGTAGTGAAGAGTTTGACATTTTAAGAAAATACCACCAGGCTGTTAAAGTAGTACTTATATTACTACTTTGGTAGCAGTCATGTTTTTTTATTGTTGGGCTTATAAATGGCAGATCTGACAAAATAATGTTTCCACAGAATGCCTGTTCCAGAGCCATCCACGGGTTGGTTTCTGGATTGTTTTTTATCCATCTTAAGATGTACTGCAATCTGTTGACAAGAGAGTAGTTGTGGAAGTTAGGTAATTCTAAGCCTTTACAGCTTTTTCCAGATTTTAAAGTTTTTAGACTAATTCTTGAAGGTTTATTGTTCCATAAGAAGCTGGATATGGCAGAGTCTAATGTTTTGAACCATTTTAGTGGTGGTTGTGTGGGGATCATTGAGAAGAGATGATTAACTTTGGGTAAAATTTTAATAAATAATTTTTATGAAATTGTAAAAATAATAATTGTTGTTGTTTCACTGATGGAATGTGAATTGTTTAGAAAAAGTAATATGTCATCAGCATAAAGACTAATTTTATGATTACTGTATTTTGTAGTAATTCCTTTAATGCTCTCGCGCTGTCTTATTGTTGCAGCCAAAGGTTCAATAAATATAGCAAAAAGAGAGGGGGACAGTGGACAACCCTGTCTGGTCCCTCTACCAAGAAAAAACCTGTCAGAAGTCTGTTTGTTGGTTCTGACGGATGCATTTGGGTTGTGATATAATATTTTAATCCAATCAATGAAGGATTCCCCAAACCCAAATTTATGGAGGGTAGCAATGAGGAACTTCCAGTTTACTCTGTCAAATGCTTTTTCAGCATCCAATGAGAGTATGGTTGTTTCCTGGTTTTTATTTGTGGCAAAATCTATTATGTTAACAAGTCTGCGGACGTTATCACTTGAGTGTCTACCTTTAATGAATCCAGTTTGATCATGATGAATTATATGAGGAGTGATTTTTTCTATTCTATGCACGAGGGCTTTGCAAATAATTTTTACGTCTGCATTGATTAGAGAAATGGGGCGATGGCTTGAAGGAATTGTGGGATCTTTTCCTGGTTTGAGAAGGAGGATTATGTTAGCTGAATTCATGTGAGGTGGCGGTGACTGGCTTTCCTTGATAAATGTAACCATTTTATAAAAAGTTTGTGCCAGCTGTTCCCAGAACTCCTAATAAAACTCAAAAACTAGATGATGTTTTTAATAGCAAAACATGCTTTTCAAACAGTAAATGTTGGGTTTTCACATATGTCAGATTTTATGTAGCAATTTTGTGATTTTGTGCAGGAAATATTGATTTTATACAACCATCTTTCAATTTTTTGGAGTAAGTTTTTGTTTGAAGGCGGCCATCCCCGTGCAGTGGAGCATTGTACTCTGCTTGCCGTGGGGCGGAAATCAGGGCTGCAGCAAGCGGACTGCAATGCTCCACCGCACGGGGACAGCCAATACAGTCTTCTGGAAGTCATTCGAAGTAATGCACTTTGTCTGCCGCAGGGCAAACGTTTGGGCAGCTATGGCGATGCTGAAAGGTCTGCCACTGTGGAATCTGAGTTTTCAGTCACTCCAGAAACTGCTTCCTCAGATTCTTCATGCTGTTACATCATCTTTTGAGATGGACACGAAAAAGTCCTACATACAAAACATATTGGTCTACACGGCTTATGCAGTTCAGACATGAACAAAAAGTTTGATTATAATGCTTCCAAAGTACCAATCCTTTGGCTCAGGATTTATCACAAATCTAAGTAAGTGAGAGCAACAGATTAGGTGCAATCAGATGAGGTAGACTTTCATATTAGCATATTTTGTATTCTGTTTCTACCCATCTTTGGTTTAAAAGTGGTGACCACATCAAAACTTTAAAGACCCACTCCGCTCATCGTTTGATCTATTTTCAAAACATTTCCAGAGAGCTTTTGGTTATGATTCTGCTGTTTTTAGCCAAAATAAAAATTACATTAAAAAAACTGTGTCATTTTCTGGAACACAGTTTCTGCAGAGCAGCAGGAGTTCATCAGAAATTCATCTCCAAGTCCTGAGCGGGACTGTTGACACAGATTAAGTTCATCCCCACTGTCCTTCATTCATCTGTTCTCCCACCAGCTTACAGCCCTTAAAAACCTCAAGGTAACATTCATGGTACAACTTAAATAGCGAGCAGTATCTAACCCTAACCCTTGCAGTAAAGTTTTGAGCCACATGCCAGCTTGGTGAGGAAAACAACGTTGTTTCATCGATGCATCAGAATGCAGCGGAGCTTGTGGTCCGCCGATTAAAGTTGCAACGTCACACCTGCAAGTTTTTTCCAACTGCATTGTTTCCTCTCTTCCTAATTTAGAGCAATTTGAAAGAGGAAAACTCAGAAAATGCAATTTTAAGTTTTATTTTCTTTATATACTAGATGTTTGTATGAGAAAATACAAGAACTTCGGGGAAAGCTGTGAACAGAGCTACAAGAACACCAAACACATTTTTCACTGGAGTGTTTTAAAGATAAAGTCAAAATAAATCAAAAAGAAATGTGGAACAAACATCTTCTGTACACAATGTCTTCCAGAGCGCAGATCAGTTGGGAACTATAGGCAAAGCAGTTTTTGGATCGAAATAATAACCAAAAGATGTAATATTTTGCAGGTGCAATGTGTTCTTTTAAACAAGTGTCAGTGAGATTTCAGCAGGTCTGTACCTGCTGCTCCACCTCAAATAAAGTGAGCTGCTTTTGGTCATTATGCACAATGAGAGAGCAAACAGCTTCACAGCTCAATCCACCTGGCTGCCACTTAATCATTTTAAGTCCAACATCCAGCATAAGAGGATGATGTGATCCTCTGGCTGAGCAATCACTGCAGGCTGACAGCTGGAAGCAGAAAGATGAGATTAAAGCTGAAGTTCCTGTTGAGTTGTCCATCTTCCTTGTTTTCACAAAAGCTCAAACAGGAGGAGAACAAATCCTTAATTGAGGAACAGCTTATGGCTGCAGGGCCTCAGAGCTGTTTAGTTTGCTTCTCTATGTGTTGATTTTCTGAGAGAATCCTCCTGTGTTTTTTTTTTTTTTACACATTCTGTATGTAAATGGGATCAAACGGAATTCTGACTTGGATCTGAAAGCTGTTGCACTTCATGGTGGAAGCTGACTGTCAACAATTTCTCACTCAAGGCTTTAGAAAGAGAAGACACATTTAAAATGGCTGCTGTCTTTCAGCTCAGCATGCTTGCTTGTTACTTCTCAAGCTGACCGTTACACTGCGTTACATCAAACATTTAGAATTAAACCCCAGAAGCAGAGCAACAGCACATAATTGTTATTTTATGTTGATCATTTAAGAAAAGATCACATTATGTACAAGCATGATTGCTGACTTATTGTAGAAACATTAAAAAATTGAACTCCAACAATTAATTTGACTTTTCTCCCTTTTTTGCATACTGTCACACAAGTTCATGGCTTTTAAAATAAAAAGTAGATAAAGATGCTATATAAACAGGGTTCCACTTTTATTCTGCTGTTTGAGTGTTCTGTGGAACGAGGGATTTTATTTCTGTAGTTTTGTTCCTGTTTGGTGAAAGCTGGCGACCCCTGAAAGCCGAAAACAACATATTTTGTCACCTAACAGCGAAAGGCTCCCTATCTGGGTTCTTTCTGTTTGGTGTTTGACTGTACCCCCAGCACATGCATGGATTCTCCAGGGACTTGTGCTTTCTCCCTTTGTCCAGAACCATGCTTCATAGGATTATTGGTGAAAAAAATTACACTGTCTAAGGTATTTCTGTGTAAAATAATGTTAGAATTTGGCTGATAAAATATATGTTTGGCCAGTGTTTCTAAAATTTAATTTCAGACCCTGTGTGGAGGTATTTTAGTTATTTAAAATCTGACAAAAACAGAGTAACGTGAACTGCAGACTGTGCAGAAGGCGTCTTCCTTCTAAAAGTGCTTAGACACCGAACACGATTTGCTCGACGGAGGCGGGCAGTTTCAATGAACAGTCAATGGTTTAGACGCGAATTGAGGTACTGTCGCACGAATTGAGCGGCCAGTGCTACGCAAAAGTCTGAAAACAGCGCAAATTGAGCAGCGGGCGCAGCGAGCCAGAGTAAAAAAATCTAAACTCTGGGGAGGTCGCCCTTCCTTCTACTGTTGGGTGACAGTCTGCTTCAAACACGGTGGAGGCGGCCATCATCCAGACACAGCGGGACTGAAGCTCACTATAACCAGAGGACCTCTAAATCAGGGGTGATCACACTTTTTGGCATGTGAGCTTAAAACTAATAAAATAATGTGAAGTTTTTATTTTTTAGTGTTGAAACATACAACCAACAAGCTGTTACAACAGAAACACATGATTCCTGTTTAAAAACAATAAAAAACAAGTCCTTTCATGACAACCTGAGCGAGCCCTTCACTCTGCATTTTGTGGTTAACTTTCTTTATAAAGTTACTAACCCCATTGTTAGTCAGCTGCTCTCGTGGTGAATGTGGTTTGAAAATTTAGTGTTAAAAGTGATAAGCTTGGTAGATATTGAATACTTAAACAAACGTTTTTTTCATGGTTTAAACTTTGCAGACATTTTTATGATTATGTGAATGAATCATAAGATAGTTTCTCACAGCATACAAGGTTAGTTCATATAGGGAGTTTGCTGCTTTGAAACAAAATGTGAGCAGGCGGGAGTGAACGGAGAGCGGATAAGGAGTCCACGAGGAGCAGAGGCACCTGGGAAAGGGAAAAGGCCGACGGTGGGAAAATACATCTCCAGGGAGAAGATCCAACCTCTTATTTTGATCCAACCTTCTTTTTGCATATTGTGTATAAAACTCTGGGTCAAAGGGAAAAAGGATGTCTTCTTCATTCTTCGTGCACGGAGAAGAGGATCCGCTAGATCCTTTCTTAGGGACAGCTGAAGACCCTAAACGCATGTATTAGATATTTTGGTGTCAGGAATAAATCTTTGGTGGAAAAACCGCAAAATCGTTCCAGACCTCGATTTTTGAACACGCACTTAGGCATAATCGGCGAATTATAGCCTACAGTGGGTAAAATGGTTTAGTTATTCGTTAATTCATTTTTGATGGCCGTGATCACCAATGTTTTTGAAGAGCTCTTCGAAAAAGAAAAAAACTGATTTCTAAACATCATCCGTGTCTTCCATGCATTCTAAATGAAATACAGACAGTTTCATGTAAGGATCAACAACATTAGCTGCTAGCTCCTCCCACACGTGAACGAGGTGGTGAGCTCAGAGGACACATTTCTGGCCACGTGGCGAGCAGTGAATTTGCGGCGCAGTGAGAAAGGGCCAGGCCAAATTGGCCGCGCGAATTGTATGTATTGTGTGTATATCAGTGTGAATGCACCTTAAAACTGGAAATCCCACCAACCTTTTAATCACATGAAGCAGTGCCACCAATCATGCTCAGTCTCAGACTGAAATAAACCAGAATTCTCCAGAAAAACAACAAAGTTCAGACCTTCACAGTAGCAACAATCTAAATCATGAGAAGAAATTCTGAGAATTTGCCTTTAGTTCCGAGATTATTCACAGGATGTTGACAAAAATGTTTCTCAATTTGATGTTTGTTCTGTAAAACTTGAAAACATTAGAGTTTATTTGTAGAATCAATGCTTTGTTATGGAAATAACTATATCTTAATATAAAACCGTCAGGAGGCAGCGCTCTGTCTCCCCCTCTGGTTATCAGCGAGAACCATCACCTGAATACTGACAGCATCCATCACCTGGTCCTCATCATGGCATCAGCCACCAAGACATTTAAGCACTGCTCAGTCAAACATTCGGGGCGAAGTATTGCCTGTGTTGTTTCTGCCAGCACACCGAGCACTTAAACCTGTCCAGATCAGCTGTTACTTGACCCTGCTTTGTTCCTGACTCTGCTGCTTGCCGCCTGCCCCGACCTTCTACCTGATCCTTGACTCTGTTTTAGCTCTGTGGACTTGTAGTGCAGCCGGGCTGCTTTCTGCCTGCCTTTCATATTAAATCTGCTTCAAGTGGAACCAACTGTCTTCCCTTTCTTGTGACAAAAACATTCACTATTGCCCAGCCCAAGGCTCCAGCAATCCCAGTAGCCCTGCACAGGGTCAAGCTGGTGTAGAAAATGAATGGTTGGCTAATGATAAATTCCTCTTTCAAATTGTTCTGCTAAATGATAATGATGAATGTTAAGCGGCTTTGATCAATTGTCTTTTTCTTTTGTCCAGTTTTGGATTTTCTGATGCCCCAGCCACTTTCCCACTGTCCTCTTCCCCTTTTCACTTACCAATGGTTAATGCTGCACCATCTCTTTTGCATCTGTCCAGAACAACAACAAACAGAATAATAAACAAAATATTTTTTACAGATTTGAAGTTAAGTTTCAAATACAACTCCTGGCACTGTTCCCCCACATATCAACACTCCCTAACCCACCAGTCCCCACAGTTTCCCACAACCTCCCAAAACAGACACAACTCTGCAGGACCTCCACTTTCTATCTGCCTCAGACCCTACTGAATACCCTCTCCCCTAACTCTCCCCATATGTTAACACACACATTACAGATGGAGCATAAAAAAAGATAAAAGATAAAAAAAGGTAATAAAAAAGACAGAGTTTGTTGTGGGCACTAAACGTGTCATCAATGTGGAGGAGAACGGGATGCTGGCAAGATTGTTTGCAATCATTAACAGTTCTCCAGACCCCTGACAATGCACTGAACAAGCAACTGAATTCACAACTGACACAAGAATCATATCCACCTGTGAGACACCCAGTCATTTGTTTTACTCCAACACTGAAACAAATACCCAGTGTCTTAAGCAGTGATATGTGTTAACAGTAACTGCTTTAACATTGTGCAACTTAATGTATTTAGGCATGTAAACACCGTCAGGACAGTCTGCTGCAGTTCAAACCGAGCATCAGAATGGAATGGAGAATGGAGAATGGAGAAGTGAGGTGGTTGAAGTGACAGTGTACTGGGACGAGATCTTTCTTTTTGTTTTAATTACACAAAACATTGTTTGTCCCTTAGTTTCTTCACTTGCTTTTTTCAGTGGTGGGTTTGTAGGCACTCCTTAAGTTGTTCATCTTTGCTGGTTTTCCCCTCATGTTTGGTGCTTGCCTTCCCTCCCCCCTTTCTGTTTCATTGTCTGGCGGGAGAGGTGGGTGTCCTGCAATGTTAGCAATATGAATCCTCATTTTATCTCAGTTATGCCAAATATCCTGTTATTATTTGCGTTCTCTTATGGAAAAAAGGTCAAGGTTTTATTTTTAATGTAAGGACTAGCAGATCTCCATCTACCTGTCACCCACATGCAGGCACTAGAACAGGCAGCTAACACTGTGATATCTGACAGGATCTGAACTTGGACACAAACGCCGGACACAGAAAAGCTTCTGCATTTATTGCAGCATAACACAACTTGTTACGGCTGGAAGGCTCGTGGTGCTCACGGAGACACACAGAACGAGGAGCAAGCAGCCTTAAATAGCACGGCCAACCAATTAAGCACAGGTGCAAAACATAATGGAAAAAAGGGAGCAGGAGGAAGAAAAGAAATAGAAGGTACGCACACAAAGGAAAAACCACACCCCTGGCACAAGTCACCACAATATTATTCTCTTTTCTTTTTGGAAATTTGTCAGATCTGCAACAAATGGAGGTGGTCTCCAAGGGTGCTGCTGTGTCTCCACCTCTTTTATTTTCTTAAAAACAACACATAAGTGATTGTACCATTAGACCAATTACATCCTGGATTCCAGGTCTGAATAATTCAGAAACTGCTGATCTACTGGAATTTTCACCCACAACCATCTCTATGGTTTACAGAGAATGGTCGGAAAAAGAAAAAATATCCAATGAGCTGCAGTGCTGTGGGCAGAAATGCCTTGTTGATGTCAG
This sequence comes from Adrianichthys oophorus, assembly GCA_036245035.1. Taxonomy (NCBI): domain Eukaryota; kingdom Metazoa; phylum Chordata; class Actinopteri; order Beloniformes; family Adrianichthyidae; genus Adrianichthys; species Adrianichthys oophorus. The sequence continues at coordinate 565,735 of BSAI01000122.1, read as the reverse complement.
AGGTCAGAGGAGAACGGTCAGACTGGTTCCAGCTGATAGAAAGGCAACAGGAACTCAAATAACCGCTGGCTACAACCGAGGTCTGCAGAAGAACGTCTCTGAACACACATGTCCAACTATGATGCAGATGAACTACAGCAGCAGAAGAACACACTGGTACCACTCTTGTCAGCTAAGAACAGGAAACTGAGGCTACAATTCACACAAGATCACCAAAACTGGCCAATAGAACATTAGAAAAACATTGCCTTTCCCAAAAAAAAGTTTTCTGCATTCTGTAAGTAATAAAATGACAAATGCTGAAAACAAAGCAGAAAAATTGAGTAAAAAAGGCAAAGCTACAGAAGGTGAATACACAGTGATGAAAGCAGCTGATGAAATCCTGCAGAAGCTTTGAGTTTTGACCTTTAAAAAGGAAAATTCAAACGTCAAACTGCTATTGTTTGAGTATCCTTTGCATGAAGTCCCCTAAACTTTAACTTATTGTGCTCTCTCATCACCACCAATCACTGGTGCGAGAGCACAGGGCCAGTCTGACATTTGGAGAGAGACGTTCTGCATGTGATAATATGCTAATTTAAATAATGCTGCGGCGAGTTCAGCACCACTCATTTCTGTCCTCCTCTTCCTCTCCTGCTCTACTCTGTCCACAGCTCTCCCTGCAGGGCAGCGGCGCATGATGCTATCTATTACACCGCTCTGCACATTTGCATTCCTGTTCAGAAGCTGGTGTTTTTAATAATGTCAAAACAGATGATTCCGTGCTGCTGGGTGAAGCGGAGTGGTAGTGCTTGTGTTGGGGGTGGGAATGAGCTGTTTCAAAGCACACATGGAAACAAGCAGAGCTGTCATCAAAAGGGGACGGAGGAGGAACGAGAATTTTAATGATGTCTTTACTTATTTGCCGAGGTGTGGACAGAGGTGGGTGGGCCGGGATAAAAAAAACACTGAGTGCTGTGGATGCTGAGCAAGTCTTTTGCGGCTGTGGTTGCATGTAACTGCTGCACAAATAGTTGAACAAACATCCTTTGTCTTCTGGCAGCCTTTCATCTGTCATAGTTCATATTCCTGCTTTTGTCTGTGACAACACATCTGCTCAGTTTGTATGAACTCTCAGGGTTTCTTTTATGCTGAAGTGGATTAAAATATTTTTCGTGGTTTTTTAGCCTTGGTTGTCTATTTTTTGGCGTTCCCTGTGTGTATCTGACCATCATCTTCTTTTGATTTTCATTCATTGGTCATTGTATCTCATTTCAAAGATTATTAAGTTCAAAAATACATTTTTCATTTGCCTTATCTGCAAGAAACCCAGTTTTTTTTTGTTGTTGTTGCTTAAGGTGTACAACAGAGAGTTGCTCTGTAACAAAGGATTCTGCTTTTTTCCAGAGTATGATGGGAAAAACATTGTAATAATCTAGGCATGAGTTCAAAAAAGCTGTTGTGCTGAAGTGTTTTGTTTGGACTGATGTCAGGGTGTCATGCTGCCACACGTTGATTGGTCTTTATCATATGCCTCTCTTTTCTTGTCTGTATAAACCCAGGCTTTTCTTTTCCCAGACTGAAACGCATCGACCTTGAAGACACTCGTTCATCTGTCCAGGCTCGGAATATGATTCACTCTTTGATGAGGCTTTGAAGGAAAAAAAATCAAGCATTCTTGATTTTAGTATCAAAAACCTTGAGCTCACAGTCACATAAAACCGCATGCAAATTGGAGCTCAGGTAACACGGTTCAATTAAAGACTGACAGACAGGACGCAGCGATCATGGAGGTAAATCAGCACAACGGTACAAAGCAGTGAAACTACGCTTTGGCTAAGAGTCAATGAAAAACTGTGACCTCCTATAATTGCAGCAGACAGGAAGCTTTCAAAGAGAAGAGTATGTCTGTGTGAATGCCCTTCATAGGAAAGTCTGAACAAAAGGAAAAATATTAGCATGTTATTACTGATGGGAAATCTATAGAGTTTAGTTGATAGCTGCCAGGGGACAGCTTGGTTTCATCTGGCAGATAGTGTGGGCACAGAAACATTGCTCAAGATGGCTGATAGCACACTCTAAATGTCTCCTTAAACAGAGGAAAAGCACACAGGAGCCTTATTTTGAAGCAGCTTTGCAATTCTTGCATCCATTGAACTTGTGAGTTTTTGGCGAGTTCCTCACAGAGCTGTTTGAATGTGAACTGCCTCCACCCTTATATTTGGCTTGATGATGCTCCAAAGTAGGGATAGGCATTGTTAAGATTTTATCGATACTACTCTTCTTATCGATACTGCTTACCGATCTAGTATTCTTATCAGTTTTCTTATCAATACTTTTCTGTATGAAAACAAGGAGGGAGAAGTCAAATAACAGACTATTTTATAATATAATACCTTTTTTTTAAACAGTATATTTATTCAATGTTATTTGCAACAGTAACATGAAATAGTCAATAAATAGTCATGTTTCTTTGTATTATAACATACACTTTAAGGTAACATGGGCTGCACGGTGACGCAGTGGTTAGCGCTCTTGCCTCACAGCAAGAAGGTTCCTGGTTCAAGTCCTGGCTGGGGGACTTGAAACAGTGTCACCAATGGGGGACCTTTCTGTGTGGAGTTTGCATGTTCTCCCCGTGCATGCATGGGTTTTCTCCAGGTACTCCGGCTTCCCCCTACCGTCCAAACACATGCTTCACAGGTTCATTGGTCACTCTAGGTGTGGATGTGAGTGTCCATGGGTGTGTGATTGTGGCCCCCTGTGACATACTGGCAACCTGTCCAGGGGTGTTCCCTGCCTTCGCTGGGTTAGGCTCCGGCAACCCTGTGACCCCGAAAGGGACAAACCGGGTTAGAAAATGAATGAATGAATGAAAATGAACTTTAAGGTGACAACTTAAAAAGTGCAATTAAAACCAAAATGCAAAGTATATCACAGACGGGATGACAGCTGGTTCCACTTTCAGCAGGTTCATTCTGAGGTGACAGGCAGACAGGAGGAAAGCTAACTAAACTAAGAGTGATAATCCAGTCAAAAGGCTCAGGACAGGCAGTTAAAGAGGCAAAGTCATTTACAGAGCAGGGTCAGGTAACGCGTGATCAGATCAGGAAAGAAGTAGGAAGGCACAAACAATCCTTTGCATTGAGCGTAGCCTTGAGCAGTGTGTAAGTGTCCTGTGATATATTAGCAGATGAACAACAGCTGTGGAGCTGAGTGACAGCAGAGGCAGATGGGAAGTGTAGTGAGGAGGCCCGGGAAGTGTAAAGGTGCATTCACACCAAATGCAGTTCGTGGTGCGGAGGTGGCCAATTTCAATGTTAAGTCAATGGTTTAGACACGAATTGAGGTTCTGCTGTGCAAATTGAGCGGCCGGCGAAAGTCTAGAAACAACGTAAATTAAGCAGCCGTCGTGGCTGGCCAGAGTTAAAAAAAAGAAAGAAATCTGAACTCTGGGGACGTGGCTGCGTTTTCTCAACCAATCAGGGACTCAAATTTGGGCATATGATGTTTTCAGTGACAGCGGGGAGAAAACACCCAATAAGGTGGATCAATCCATCATTCTCCTGAACTTCTATTAATTGTCTTAACCCGCTGTATCCCTTTCTGGGCAGCGGGGTTTCCAGAGTCCGGCCCAGTTACTGTTGGGTGAAGGCGGGCACACTATAGAGAATCTGTTGCAGGACCTATGGAGCTGTAGTGGACACGTTCACAATGCCGGCTCCCGGAAGAGTCCTTCCTAACTGAACACAACGCAGAGAACAAGTGAGGGGTTTGCGGACCTGCTAAATTTGGGAAACGCCCGTTACATTGACGTGATCAGGCGAGTTTCACTGCATAAAATGACATTACAGTTTCGGTGAGCTGGCTAGTTGGTCAAACAGTTCTAATATTTAATGAAATATTTATTTCCTTGTTTTGTTGAGTGAACACTGTATATGTGTGGGTCAAATCCTTAGATGCGTTTAGTATCTGAGATGAACGGAATTCCTGGAAATCAACACTCCGACGCGATCAGATGTTGTCATTTTAGGAACACACAAGTGAAAAACCCGCTACAGCTTCAGAAAGCTGGTCATGGTCCTCTTGTGCTGGACACTTTAAACTAAAACCCTCTGTGCGTGGCAGAACCTTTCTACGAGAACGGGACAGTCCTATGAATACAAGTTTAAAGAAAGAAAAAAATGTTTTTCTCGTAGTTGTGTATGGCAGACTTGATGAGGAAATAATAAAACCTTATGACTCTAAGTTGAAACTTCCTGGGCTCGCCTCGCTCGTGGATTCTGTTCCGGGGAGGGAACACCACAGTGACAACTGATCATCTGCGACCCAAAGTCCAGCTTCCAGCAGAAGTCAGTGTTCAGCCACATATCTACTTATTTTATCAACAAAACTCTCTCTACTGAGAGCTACGGGATCATACTGTGGGACTAAAGGAATCCACCATGTCAAAAGGCGCTCCGAAGCTCAATTCACTGCATAAAATGGCATTGAAGCTGGCTCGTTGGACACAGCTCACGGCTGTCGGTCGCTTCAAATCTCGTGACCAAATAGCGACCAAAGAGATTTGGGTCACAACCTAGTCAGTTGTGCCCCCGAAGTTGGTCGAAGCTGTTTGCAGTGCCTGCCTTTGCTGTGTATTTTAGTGCGGTGTTTAAACAGGTTACTGGTGTTATTGCCCTTATAGCCATGTTTTTGTTATAATTAAAACAGCGCACTGTCTGTATCTACTTTCATTCATTGCAAAAATTCATTGCAACAGCGACTGGTACCAAACAATACCGCTTTTTCAGAAGAAACAGATCAGTCAGAAACTCCACATACTTTTCAGAGGTCATTTTCACACCTTCAGGGACCCTAACAGGGCTGACCAGCTTTTTCCCCATTACTCTGGCCAAAACCATGACTCTGCCACCTCCTTGCTGATGTAAGAGCCTTGTTGGGACATGGTGGCCCTCCACCAACCGTCCACTATTCCATTCATTTGGACCATCCAGGACTGCACGTCACTCATGAGTGAACAAGACTGTTTGAAAATGTGTCTTCATGTACAGTATGTCTGGGCCCACTGCAGCACTGTTGTTTAGAGGCAGCTGAATAGAAGGTTCATGTAGAACTGCAAGCCTCTGAAGGATCTTACACCTTGATGTTGGTGGGACTCCAGAGACACCAGCAGCTTTAAATATATGCTTGCTGCTTTGTATTGATATTATATTTCAGTAGTTAAGGCATTACTCAATTAGCTCAGCCATCATGAAATATAGAAAACAAATGCAGGTCACTTTTGACCCATTAAAGGGGGTGTGGATTTGTTGTGCATTAGATAATTAATAGTTCATTAATAATTCCTGAAATATCCAAGGTTTTCATACTTTGTCGAATCCTTCAACCATTTCATATTTTTTAGCAGCAGAGTTCCTCTTTTTATTGCATATTGAACAATTTCATAAAAAATTTCCTGCCGATTGAGTTTGGTGGTTTAGGCCGGTTGTTGATCCAATTGTGGTGCATGTAGATGATTTATTCTGATTGTGGGTCATTTACTTTGCTGTTTTTGACATCATGCATAGGCGGTGTGGTGTGAAGAGCGTGAAGAGGACCGGACGGCTATTCCGTACGAGCAAACCTTGTCTCACTGCGGGCAACTGGACTCTGTAGCTTTGTGTCTGTGTGCAGGGGAGGGTTCTTTGTTACAATGTGCGCTCCAGGGAGGCTTCGGAACGCAGTCAAGCGAGCTGTTTAGCACGAGCCATCATTTGTGTGTTGTCTGCTGTGATGGAACTTGGTGGTTTTTAAAGAGTATGACAACAGTAAATCAACTTTTTTGGCTTTGCCTGTACAAATGGGGCTTTAAAGGTGCTGACTGTTGGTCCTTGCCAAATTTTTGACAATTTAAAATAAACGTGTATAATTCCTGAAAATATAGTCTAAAACCGTCTGTGTTCTGCCCCCTGAAACGAGGCTGAAACGAGGTAGTACAGTTGAATTTTGATTGGTCAACTGGTGTAAGTCCCACTTCATTCAGAAGTTGCATGTCATCAAGTCCAGCTCCAGTGTAAAAGCCCTGCCCATCTTTGAACGGTGGTACTCTGGATTGTGCGAGTAAAAGGAAGAGGAAGATTTAGTGGTTCATGTTTTGAGTCGCTGCAAATTGAAAGGGGAAGAAAGACGGCAGCTGGGGTTAACAGTAGCATTATCAGAGGGTGAGGGGTTGAGTTTGAGGAGTCTTTTGGAAAGGGGAGGAAGTTTCTATGCAGTGGTTCTTGTTTTTCTGAGAAGGACCGGGTTGCTGAGGAGAATTTGAGTGCTTTTTTTTTCCTTGGCCAAGTTAGGTAGTCCCCCACTCTGACCCACACTCCTACACAGTAGCGGAAATGCACATAAACGCTGGTGCCCCGGCCAATTAAAACACAAGAAGAAGAAGAACAGTGGTGCTTGCTCCACGACGCCAAGAACGGCAGAGCTAATCCTGCGATGCTGGATGTGATGGAGCTGACCACGCTATGCTAAGAGTGCAACGTTGGGTGCCGTGAAACTTGCCCTGTGATGCTGAATGCGGCTGAGCTAGCTTGCTTGCTTGACTTTTGCCTGATCATCATCTCTCTGCCTCACCCCAGTGCTTGACCCTTGCCTGGACTCTGACTACGTTATGTCTCTCCCTTGTAAAATAAGCCGGTTGCACATGAATCCAAACGTCTCCGCCTCTTTGTTACAACACCCCCAATCTGCATGTATTGCAATTTTAAAAATGTACTTTGACAAAGTTTGTTCTAGTACCAAGCATAGACAAAACTTTCACCCCTGACTACAGTGGAGGCTCTTTTGCTCCATTCTCTGTGACTGGTATCAGATCGTCAAGGGGTAGATTTCCCATGATCCACTTTTCTGTTGAGGATGTGTGGAGGTTGTGTGTGAATTGCGGGGGCTTTTTTCCATATTCTGTAATATTAGGATTTGTAGTTTTGAGCTGTAGAGAGTGTGACAATTTGTGGTTGCATGGGTGTTTTGAGTGTTGAATGTTGTAATGGACTCTTTCACTTTATCTTCTGTGATTTTTGTCCTCTTCCTTCCATTACAGTTCCATCCCTTTCACACCTTTTGTAGCAATGAAATATGTGCATTACAAGAGGTTTGGCTTCTGCTTGCTTGCTGATGGAAATGACCAAAAAATATTTATATATATATATATCATTGCTTTAAAAAAAAAAGTGTCTTTCTCTGCACTGATGTGTGTAGGGCAGCCTAAAAGGCCTCCTTCCCGACATGACTGTCTGGGAGACAGCACAGCATGATAAATAAAAATGCTGCATGTTTTTTTTCATAATAAGGAAAAAGAAATGAAAAAAAAAAACGTGTAAAGCAATGCAACATTTTTAAGGGGTATGAAAAAAAATGAGATTTGTTGTTTTGCAATATAACTCCCTTTTTTGTTGTTTTTGTGTGAGCGGGTACTTTTCTGAGAAGGAAAAGTTTTCAAATTTTGTTGAATACGCCTCTACAAACGTCAAGGTCATGAAGTTAATTAGCACAAAATACCTGTCACTTCATTGAAAGACTGACATAAAAACAAAAGCAAAGACGGAAAAAGCTGAGAAATATCAAAGACAAAATTTAAATGATAAAAAGGAGGAACTGTTAGGAGTGTAGCAAAAGCAATTATACAAAAAAGGTACAAATATTTTTTACAAATTGACTTCTAAAAACACTTTTTAAATCAACTCTTGTTTATGTCTCGACTAAATTATAGAACAGGCACATAGGGAACAGTCTTTCCTTGTGATATTAGCTCAACATCCACACCCAGGAGTTCATGTCTATTTTCACTTCTCTTGGTCTCCCCTCCTCTAGGTGGGGGTGGCTGACCCCTACCATGCTCTCTCCTGGGTCTCCTGCGGTTGCCTGGAGCTTGGAGGCTGGTCTTTCTTGGGGGCTCCTAGCTCGAATACGGGGCTGTGGTAGGGGGATTCTCAGAACACCTGGGTGGTGGTGGGCAGCTTGTCTGGTGTGGGGGGGCTTTACGGGAATGGGGCCCCGCTCTGGACCCCCTGGCGTGGTGGGAGGGCTGCTCTTCTGGCTGGGCAAGGACTTGCACTCTGTGCTCTTGTGCCCCACAATGGTGGGGCACAATGTTGGGGGCAGGTCTGGTGGTCTGGTCTGGGTGCTTGGCTGGGCGGGCAGGTCTCCTCCATTGGCCCTACAGTATGGGTTTAGGGTGCTCTGGTCGCCGCTGCTGCTTCGGCAGGGATCCTGGTGTGAGGATGGTCAGGAATTCTCCCCCCTTTTTTAAATTTATTTTTTTACATTGCATCATCCACGTCAGCTTAATATGGACATTCCCCTGAGCACAGGTATCGGCTCACCTTTGCACAATTACGTGATCAAATATAAGTTAAACGAAACGATTAGAAAATTAGAAGTGAAAGAAGAATTCCTATCTATCAGAAAATGTAAATGCTCTACATGTGTTGGTTTATATGCATATGTGTGTGTGTGAGCTGTGGTTGCGTTGTGTGCATGTTCACAGGTTTGTATGTGGGGACTCTTGGAGCTAACAGGTTTGTTTGTAACATCTGAGTGTGTGGACAGGCCCCGCCCATTATAGACAGACATTCACAACTAACTGTTATGATTATAAACTCTCAGAATCTTGTTGTCTGTTGTTTTATGATTTTACCCCCCCTTCCCCAATCATCCTCTAATCTCTTTAACCCCTCTTTTCCCCTGCCTTTTCTGCAATTAGCCCCTCTCTCTGATCTCTCTCTCTGCTTCCCCCTTCTTCTTTTCCATCCAGTCCAACAAAAAAGGAAACAAACATAATAAATATAAATAAAGTTTTGTTTAAATTACAAAAGGGGTTAGTACAAATACCCCCCTTGAGTTTTACAACCCCCTATCGTAACAGTAAAATCTGTCCAACATAAGAGGCTCTCAGCGGGTCAGGCTGCCCACAGTGGCGGTGAGGGAGACTTTGGCACACTCCTTTCAGTAACTGCATCATTACTCTGAGCACTCTGATACAAGACAATTTGAATTAAGTTTTAATCCTAAGTTATTTATATAGGTCCTCTATTATGAGAAAGATGCTGCAAGAACATGTTAAAATACTAAAAGACAATGTTCCTTGGAGTGGATCTTTAAATACAAGAAAATCTATGAAAAATTAAGATATAACCTAATTCAAAGACCAGTAGACACTTAAAGGGACATTCTAGCCATTAGTCAACTTAAAAAAACATCAGGTTGTGTCATCATAGACCTGTTTGCATCCTAACTTGGGTAGTCCTTGTTATTTGACAACAGAAAATGTAATTCTCTTGTTTTTCTAACCCTAACCCTAACCCATATACACATATCTACAAACCAGATCAGTGTACAATGCTGGTAGCAATGAACTCAATGAGATACCGCTTGAAAAGTGTTAGGTATGTATTATCAGTTTACATTAGAAACTCTTCAAAACATCAAGTTAAATCGGTATGTAAACATAGTCAGCTGATGACCACAGCCTTTCATTTAGGTCCCTAATCTTTGCATCTAATCATGCAGTCCACCATGAAAAACAGAGGCAGTAGGAATTTGGTGAGACCATTATCATTTTTTTCCAATTTTTTTTCTATCAAGCACACTTTAATGTCCAGCAGCTAAACTGTAATTAACCATTGTTTCTTTTAGAGTTACACTTACACCTCTGTTATGTTGTCAGCCCACACAGCAGCCTGTTAAATCTCTCTTTACATGCTTTCAACATGGGCAAAAAAAATAAACTGACGATTGCAGTGAAAATGAGTGCAAGCTAAAGGAGTGACAGAGTGGAGGTGTTCAAACAACAGAGCCAGCAGTAGACGAGCAGTCAAGGCCTGCAGTAGACTTGCAGTGTATTGTAAATGCCTCACAGAATTACTGTGGAAGTGGGCTGTGCAGGAGATGAGTATATGACCGGGGTTCATCTCCATGCTGTCAGAGAGAGGATCATGGGTGTACCAAGGTGAATGAGCCGGATTAAAGGTGGATGTCAGGAAACTCGCGCAGTGAGGGTTGCAGTTTTGTTCAATGAACTATTTCAGTGTAAGAAGTTATCTTTTGGAAACTTCCTATGTTTTGAATACATGGCCCTACAGCTGAAGGCCTCATTCAAAACCATATTTATAAATATCTACTGCCCCCCCAGATACTGTACAGATTTTAACCATGAGTTTAGTGAACTGCTGTCTATGATCTGTGTTGATTTTGACTGTATAATTATTGAACAAAGGGACTAAAGACACTCTGGAAAATTTTGGGTTAACCCTACATGTAACAGAGCCCACACACAACAGAGGGCATATTCTTGATGTACTAATTTCCAAGGTCTGATCTCCAAGATTTCTGTATGTGATTTAAGTCTGTCTGATCACAGCTGTTTTCTTTGAAAGTGCAATTCCAGTAAACACTAATGTTTTGAGGGAGGAGATCACAAAAAATATTTTGAAAATCAGAATGCAAATGGAGAAAGACTAAACTGCAGGTTGATTACAACATCTATAAAGAGAAACTTCACTTTTCTAATTTTCAAATGAGCAATGCAAGGAAGTCCTATTTCTCTGACATCATTACCAAAAACTCATAATTCTCAGGCCTTATTCGCTACAGCCGACAGGCTGACAAACCTGTGTAAGTGACATCAGAACTTTACTCCACTAAAGCTTGTAATGACTTTGCTAAATTCTTTACAGAGAAAATCAAAAACATAAGGCAAACTATTGTTTCATCAACTACAAGTCCAGAATATGAACTTTATTCACTGGAAACCAATATAAACCCCATGGCTCAGTTTCAACCCATAAACAGTAAAGATCTGGAGGATATTCTAAGTCAACTGAACTCTTCCTCCTGCTGTCTGGATATTCTACCCACAAGTTTTTTTCAAACAAGTTTCAAAGACCCTGGAGTCGGTCCTGCTCCAGACTGAACTTGTCTTTAACTTCTGGTGTTTTCCCTGAACCACTGAAAACAGCTGGAATCAAACCTAAAAAAGGACAATTTGGATAAAACACAAATGAACAACTACAGACCGATTTCAAACCTGACATTTTTAGGTAAGATCATTGAAAAAGCTGTCTTTCATCAGTTAAATGATTCTTAATAAGAAACAACTGCTATGATGTCTTCCAGTCAGGCTTCAGACATCACCACAGCACTGAGACGGCTCTGACCAAAGTGACTAATGATATACGTTTGAATACAGACAGTAGAAATATGTCAGTGCTAGTTTTATACTTGGAAAACAGGAAATTTTTGTATCAGTTGGTAACATCACATCAGAGCCGACAGAAATTACGTGGAGTTCCCCAAGGCTCCATCCTAAGGCCACTTCTATTACATGCTCCCACCAACCCAGGTTATAAAAAAACATTAGTTACCATAGCTATGCAGATGACACACAGATATTACAATGACACCAGGAGACCAAGACCCTGTACAGGCTCTTGATAAATGCATTGAGGACATTAATGACTGGATGTGTCACAACTTACTTCAATTAAACAAAAACAGAACTGAGGTTATTGCCTTTGGGACTAAAGAGAAATTGTTGGAAGTCACTACAGAGCTTCAATCTATTCATCTTAACACCAACCAGGCCAGAAACTTGGTGTAGTGATAGACACAGACCTACATTTTGATAAACAAATTAAGGCAGTCACAAAATCAGCCTACTATGATCTCAAAAATATGTCAAGGATTAAAAATCTGATGTCTAAGCAGGACCTGTAAAAACTAGTTCATGCTTTCATCTTTAGTCGACTTGACTACTGTAACTGTCAGGTTTTGCTTCAGTGACCCAAAATACAACAAAGTCAGGAGTGCAGGAAAACCAGGTTTATTAAAGCTTTTCACTCAGGCCTTGGAGATAAAAAGCATATTGAGGTGAGGAGAGATGACTGCAGGGAAGAGGAGGAGTTGAGTCCTCTGTACGGCAAGGAAGGCGTGGCGCCAGGTAGAGGCGATAGGGGAAAAAATGGACTCCAAGAGAGAGTGGCTAAACTCAGGATCCTGGGACTTAGTCACCAGTTCTTGAAACACAAAATCACCAGGGATGTCTGGGAAGGTTTCCAAAACGGAGAAGGTGCGGGGACTTACGAGGCTTTGTAAGAAATTGAGCATCAGAGAGGCAGGGGCATGTAACGGCAGCTGCTGGCAGTATGATGTCTGGATAAGGCTGAGCAGTATAGCCTGCAGTCAGGTTGAATCTGAACATGAACACCACTGGAGATTTCTCTGGAAGCTTGTAGTGCAACAATTCAGCAGAGAATGAAGGGCAGAGGCGGAGGGAATCAGCTGATTGGCAGCAGGCAGGCTGCTGCTGCTGTGACAGTAACAGTGTTTTCACAGGACAACCAAAAGAATCAATCAGGGAACTGCAGCTTATTCAGAACTCAGCTGATCGTGTCCTCACAGGAACCAGAAAATATACCACACCAGTCTAGTTCTGAGGTCTTTACACTGTCTGCCTGTCTGCCAGACTTTAAGGTTATGCTACTGGTATATAAAGCTTTGAATGGTTTATCACCAAAGTACATGACTGACCTCCTGACCCAATATATACCAGCCAGACCTCTCCGCTCATCTGGATCCAGTCTTTTGTCAGCAGAGTTATAAAGTACTTTAGTAAATTGACGTTGTTACTTTACTTCAGGATGTTTTTTGGCCACTTTGTACTTGTGCGGAGTATCAAAACATAAGCAACTTTTACTTTCTCCTTGACTACATGTTTTGATTGAATATTTGTGCACGTTACTCCACTATATTTGAATGGAGACTCACATTAAATGTGAGTTGCTTATATTTTTGATGACACGAAGTGGCCCCGAATGATACAGTATTCTCCTTTTTGTTCTCTCACGTGACTAACTACACCCCTTAGGACGTCCCCCTGTGTGGATCAGTCACAAATGTGGTTGAACCCTGCTGCAAACAGTGTCTGATTCTAACTGGTTTATCATAAGTTTAATGTGAGCTGCAGTGGTGTGTTTTCAGCTGGATGCAGAAAAGCATTAAACATTTTGCCTGCAAGTGTGGTGAACTCTTCATGAACCAGACAAAAGCAATCAGTACCAGATCGAGTCGAGGGTCTCTTGCAAGCCCAGCCCTGGGCTGCATGGCGCCCTAGGCGAAAAAAGTATTTTTGCGCTCCTGCACACACAAACACACACACACACACACACACACCCCGCACCCCCGCCACACAGACACACACGCATGCATACACACAAACCCACCCCTCCACCGTCCGGAACAAAAACAACGTAACTGCCTGGAATATTTTGCAATAAGAATATATTCATTTTAATTCTCAAAACTTAAATAATAACCACTTGTGAATATTGTTTGTAAAAACCTGCTCCCAAAGTGAGACTCAATCTGGTGACATTCATATTGGAAAATGGGAGCACTAACCACTATGCCACCAAATGAGATGCAATGTCAAGCATGGTAGGTTTTAAAGAGGCATCTCCATTGCAAATGTTTAAAGATCTCGCTTGTTAAAGATTTAAAAATAGAAAAAAACTAGATCGCCAGTTCATTTGTCTTTTTCGACCAAAAAATGAGAGTATTTTTCGACTTAAATGCGGTATAAGCAGTTGAATGTACATAAAACAGACAAATCTCTGCTTTGAGTTCACTGTGTGAATGGGACTGTGACCTCTAAAGTGCTTTCGGCTTTCAAGGAAGGTAGAAAATGTTATACAGGTGTACGTCATTTACCTTTTTATTTCCTTAACTACTCGTACTGGGTGAAATGTTTTGAGCCTCCCGTCTGCAGAGGCTCTGGTTTTAAGGCAGCAAAATCATTGGCGGTAGCAAACCCCGGCAGCTCTTCGGTATGTATAAAATTTCTTATTTTTAAAGTTTGTTGTAACAGTGTTTTTCTTTAAGTTTATTGCTCATTGATTAAATTACTCAGACAGGATCTTTGCTTAACTTCCCTCAGAAGGCCACTGTACCACTGAGCTCTTCATGCTAGCATCAAGCTAAAGGGGGTTTCCTTTTTCTCGCTGTGCTTTAGAAAATATAAGACTTTTTACTAAGATTATATTCCTACAGATTTTCAAATCACTTTGGTGATGAAAAAATAAATTTAAAAACATAAATTTTGATTTATTTTAATCTGACAGCAGCACATTCAAGTTCCTTTCAAAATAAAATGCCGTGTCAAAAAAGATCCTCCTAAAACAGTTCATGTACTTGCACCTATTATTATGCAATTCTCTCACTTAAGAACTTTTCTTCTGAACAGAAAATATAGGTACTGTTGTGCAGCAGAATACAGGAACATATGTTTTAAATTTAACCCAATAATGAACAGTTCTGACAATAGATGTAAACCTTTTTCTCAGTCATCTGACATGTGCATTTTGGAGGATAGATAAAACACATAATGCCTCTATATTTAGTGCCAGGTCTGGAGTGGTTAAAAACACACCTGAGACCCAGCTTTATGACACGTGTCTAAAGGTTTGGTTCCAGAATGATTGAAGGTTCAAAAATTTCAAGGAAACTGCACAGATTAAAGACTCCCAGAGTCAGATGCAGCAGAGCAGCTCAGACCATTACCAAGCCTCAGCTACGTTTCACAATAACGACACTGTTCTGTAAATATACTGTTTATGTTGTTTTCCAGACATTTCAACTGTCCAAAGGACAATCTTCCAGAAGCTTTGTGGTTTCTTTACATGCATTGTGGCAAACTTTAGTCGTGCACCTTTGACGTTTGTTTCCAACAGTGTTCTTCTGGTTGTCTACAATACATTTCTTTTTGGCTCAGACGGTAACTGATGGTGAAATACGGCCCTTCTTTACTTGAACCTTTAATGATTTTGGAGGATGTTCTGGGCTCTTTAGTTTATGTTTGCATCATCCTTCCCTTCAGTTTGTCATTAGTTTTGGTATTGCATCCAGAAGCGGAACGTTTGATTCATCGGTTGTCACACAAAAAATCAAGCTGCTTGTAGATGTTCCTTATAGCTTTACCTTTAACATGCTGCTTTTTTGTCTCTGTGATCCCTGTTCAGTGAAGAACACATCATGGCACCAACCCAAACCACAGAGACTATTTTAACCTTTAGACTGATGGATTTGATTTGAAGAAACCTATGATCCAGACTACAGGACATATCTGAGTTAAATATAACTTTTTAAAAGAACTCTCATTGACGTGTAGACCTATTTTAATACTTTGCTTCCTAAAATAATAGTGTTGAACACATGACCAATAATCTCAGTATTTTCTATGGTTTATTCCCTGTAAATGTAATTTAATTCTTTTTGTGATGTTTCCTTAATGAATACATTACTCCAATAATTTCTGTTTAGTATTGTTTTTTTCTGTGGAGACCCCAAAACATTTATATATTTTTAAGCAAAAGATCCATGATGGCAATAAGCTGACCTTCAGTGTATGCCAAGTCATCACATTGAAGTGTTTGCATTAACGCTGCTTACTATTCAAATCACTATTCTAGTTTCCCATTAACCCCCTCCAGCACTGCTGTCTCTATACCACCAATCGCCCTCTGCAGAAACTACCCCTCATGGTTGAGGACATGTGGCTGAGCCGGTTAGGCTAAATCCAAATCAATTCCTCTCCAGCGGCCGCACTAAAGCACCAAATCGAGTTTATGCTCTGCTAATGCAATCAGCTTGCAGGTGGGGAGGGGATGACTGTGCCATCATGTCTTCCCTAATTTCATTTTCTCAGGCAGATGAGTAAGGCTGCTTGGTGGGGTTTGTACTGGAGGGATGCCCACAGCCACGCGGCAGGAATGAATGTGATCACTGCCAAATGCCAGGGCTGTCAGAGGTTACGTGAGAAGATATCGGTTTGAAACAAACTGAAAGAGAGGTGAGTAAAAACTTTGACGATGCAAAGACAGAGAGGTGAACCAACTGAACAAAGTTTACTAACAGATGAAGAAAGGAATCTACGCCAGTGGGAAATGAGGACGAACTGACCCAGGTGAATGATGACATAAATAATTTGGGGGGGTGTACTGGTTCCCTTCTGTTTTCTAAAGAGTAAAACTCATTGGTTTTCTGCAGCAGAAAGGTGTAGAGTCTGTATGTTACAAGTATTTAATGGTGCTTTCTGCAGCTGGTCTTGTGTGCTCTGTCGTTGGATGATCAGTCTTTTACTTCACCAGTCAAATCAATTCTCATTTGATCAATGCTGCTTTCCGTAACCATCAAAATTTAACACTAAATTGGGATTAAATGTACAAATGTGAAGTAACAGCTTGTACTCGGATTTGGTTATTCTTATTTCATCTATCTAGCCCACATTTAGTTAAATGTAGTTACAAAATGAGTAAAAGAGCTTAAGCAGCCCCCCCTGCCCCTCTGGGAGGACCCTAGGAATTCCCAGGAGCACGCAGCCATATTGTGTGTCTATCATGGGTCCTCGTCTATTAATGTTAAAGTTTGTCAAGGACTTTCACTTAGGTTTCGTTTGTCTTTTTTTTGTGTGTGTTTGTTGTGTTTTTGCTTAAACCTGTCAATCTTTCTGGACCGTTTTTCTCCAGCCTTCTTTTGTTTGTTGTGGGTGTGTCACTGAAACGTTTTCCCAATCACCTCAGTTGTGTTTACCTTTGTTTTGTCTTGGAGGAGGGTTCCTTTTGACTCACTGATCTCTGCATGTCATTACATCAAACCTTAGATAACAATGCGAGACTCATTTCTAGCCGGTGGTCCTGGTGCTAAACTTGTACGAGCCCTTTACAAAGCCCTTGTTAAGTACTGATATGATCCTGGTGGCATCCTGGTATCAAGGTCAGTGTTGTATTTCACTCAATCCCTTGTTTTGGGTTGGGTTTTGACTCCTAATTGTCATCAGGTGTGAATAAAAGTGGGTGTTGTTTCGAGACCCTGCAATGGACTGGCAAGCCGTACAATCTTGTTCCTGGTGTCCTTTGACAGCTATTTGGTCTTGGGCATAGTGGAGAGGTTTCAGTCTGACTGTTTAAGGCAGGTATCTTATACAGATAACCAGTTAAATTAGGTAGAATTATTACAGATGAGGAATGAGAAGAGCTTCTTAAAGAATTAGTTGGTCTGATCGGAACAACATTCGTATTTGTTTTTTATGGGATTAATCCTTGTTTTCTGCCCCATTATACAACCAAATTATTTAACAATCAAAACACAACTTTTTCTTTGTTCTGTTTTTACATGTTACGGGCTGCTGCTGCTGCTTAAAAACATGTCTGCATCAACAGAGTTAGTAATGTGTCAGTAGGTCAGGCTGGATCTTTTTACCTTGTTTCCCGCTGACATGCCTTCTCTTGAGGAAGCAGAGCCTGTGAACTTTGGGGTGGGGCTGTCTATCACCCAAGCTGAGGTCACTGAGGTACTGGATAAGGCAGCGGGAGTGGATGAAGTCCCCCCCCCCCCTAGTACCTCAAGTCTCTGGTTGCTGTGGGAGTGTCTTGGCTGACACGTCTCTGCTGCATCACGTTGCAGTCTGGAACTGTACCACTGGATTGGCAGACAGGGATGGTGGTTTCCCTTTTCAAGAAGGGGGACCAATGGGTGTGTTCCAACTACTGGGGAATCACACTCCTCAGCCTCCCCGGGAAAGCCTATGGCAGGGTACTGGAGAGGAGAGTCCGGCCGATAGTCGAACCTCAGATCCAAGAACAACAGTGCGGTGCAATGTTATATTGGGTTCTATTGGACCATTCAGAAGGATATTTAAGCTGTCACAGTCTTTCTGCACAAGTGTTTAGGATCTTTTCAAAATACAAGTTTGTGTGCAAAGTTTTGTGGTTAAAAAAAACTTGAGCTTATGTGGCTATTTGTTTTGAAGCATGAATGACTACCAAAGGCACACTTTGATGCTTCTCTTATTCTTCTGGACTCTAGGATTCAGGAATTCAGTCTTGCGGAGTGGAGCTAAAGGATACAGAAGAAAGCAAAAGAGGCTGTGTCTGAGTGAGAGGCCGATGAGTGCATTTGTACAGTCTCACATTCTGTGGCTAACTTATAATGAATGTATAGAACAAGGGTATAACATCCGGAAAATGTCTTGCAGTTACAAAGTTAAACTACTCTGGGGATTCACTTTAAAACAGAGGTAGGGGCTTGTGTGTTCTTGCCAACATCAGCAGGTTTACTGTACCAAACAATGTAAACCTTTGTTTTTCATGTCTGTGTACCACATGCAGGTGTTACAGGCCAGAACAGTGTAAGCTCACGAATGGGCAGCTAGGTATGACTGGAAAATATGTAGCCCCTACATGTTTGTGTTAATCAATTAAAAACATTTCAGTTTAACACAGATGTCACTGATGACACCTAAATTACACACTCTTTTTGACACACCGTAAATGTTTAACTGTTTGCATGTTAACATGAATCAGCTGATTCAGACACGGAGAAAACTAGCTTTTGAAATCAATTTGCACCAAAATTTAACTCATTACTAACATCAAATGTAGCATAACTTTGCAAAGCTGCTGTTCTCTACAACAAAATCAGCTGATTTATGTTGATTGTGTAAACACTTAACTGTTGTAAAATGTTGCACGTTGGTGCATTGCTGCTTTTCTCTACTTTAGAATTTGCTGGAAATACATTAATTAAGGAAATGCAAAGAATGTGAACAATGTTAAAGGGTTAAAAGAGAGGAGCTCTCTTCAAAACAAACTGCAGTGTAGAGAAACAGATGTAATCAGGCCATGTGTAACAAGGGATTCTTAAGATAATGCAAATTATGATGTTATTACCAAGGTATGCACAATTTGGATCGGGGTCCCCAAAACCGTATATTTAAATTGGTTTGTGTACACTTCAAAGATCTCGGTACACATCAGTGAACTCAGCAGACCCTTCTGCTTTCTGGCTGCACAGTGGAGTGTCAGCTTACTCTGCTAAACTCAGCTGACACTAACCGGCCGATGCTTGGTGCTGTGGTCAAAATTTGTTGAGAACAAATTGATTCAAAGTACAACCAAATCACATTTCATGTGAGTCCTGATGGGCAGTAGGTGCAGATTATCCTCTGTCACTCTAATGTACGATCAGTTGATACTCATGGAGACCCGCACATTTTTATGTACGCACAAAAACAGCAGGAGGGCGGCAGGGTCTTTGTCTGTGTCTCTGAGCACATGAATAGTTTGCCTTTTAGCATGTAAACGCCACATATAACGGATGTCTGTAAAGTGGTCCCTCGGAGGGCAAGGCTGATGAACACTAATGGACGTGGTTAGCTCAGCAGGCAAATGGACTGCTCACAGATGATCTTGGCATGGCCCATTTAGAGAGGGAAAGCAGGTGCATTAGAGTGAATCAGCAGTATTTAATCTATCTTCCATTTGAGTACTTTCAAAAACAATGGCCTGAAATCCTTGGAAAAGTTTGTTTCTGTTTTGTATCAAGGTTTGAGTTTGAGTCAATTTGTAATGTGTCAGCTGAGCTAACTTACAAGACACTAATGGGAGCTTAAAACACATCAGCAATTAACTGCAAACAAAATGCTGAATATTTCAAAGAAAAAAATTCTAAGTGAATGTGTTTTATGCTACATACAGTACCTGCATTCCTGTGTCAAAACTAGTACCCAAATGTGCAACTACATTCATTCTATTATTTCCCTTTTAGCTTCATTAAATAAAGAGATCTGACAGCATGAAGCAGCCAGTGCGAGGATAGTTGCACTGTCAGTCATGTGGACAGCCATGATGCAGAGGTAGAGTGGTCAACCTCTGATCAGATCGCAGATTTGTTTCTCACCATGCCCTCCCATGCTTGAAGTGTTCATTGGCAAGACACTGAACCCCACATTACTCCTAGTGGTTATAGATTTATATATGTCCATCTTATATATGTTTCCATCTTCATTGTTTTCTATTTATTTATTCTACCTCTTTGAGCTTGTTAGTTTAAATTCTATTTTCATACTAAATCATCATTCGTAGACATGCTGACTGTTTCTGTTTTTCTTTTACTTGTTATAACAACACTAAATCAATGTTGGTACAGTTTTAATATCTGATCATAAGTTACGAACCGGATATTGATGACAAATGAAAGTAAATGGTGTGCCCGGGTTGGGGTGGGGTTATGTAAGATCGCTTCCTTCCACTCCCTTTCAAGCAATCTATCATTTGATGCCTAATTATCCTATGTTTGACATGTTTCTATATTAATGTAAACCTCTATTGATTGTGTTACATATGTGTTATTCTTACCTGATTGCTTGAAATAAACCATTTCCAATCCGATCCATACACTCTGGAAAACTCCAGAAAATGACATTTCCCAACTCAGACTGGTTCCAGAACCCAAGCCGTGAGTCCAGTTGCGTTCAACCTTATATTTGGAATATCTTAACCTCATGCATCTGCTAGGCGTGAAACAATTAATCAACTTGATTGAATAATTGATACAACTTCCTATAAACCAACCAGATCTGTCTGAGGCAAGTTGTGAATCGAATCAACCTGAGGCAGAGACTGGCCTGGGAGAGCCCTGGAATCCACCAGAGCTGGAGAAAGTTGTCAACGAGAGGAACGTCTGGACATCTTTACTGAGACTGCTGTCTCCCTGACCAGTCCCAGATATCAGAATAAAATGGCTGGATGGATTAAAACCTCTTTTGCAGAGATGTGGCAAATCTCTCATTGAGAGATGTTTTGTGTTTCGGTTTTCTCGATCACAAAAAAGGGCTTGTCGTGTCTTTATTGTGCTCTGATTTCTGAACACTGAATGATGTTTTTATTCTTTTGTATTTTTACTCTTGCTCTCTTGTACTCTCTTGCTGTTTTTGTCTGTTCTGATGTTTTTCTTTAGGCCGTTATAACTCTGTCTGTGCACGTATGTGCACACAGCAGGCTGAACAGCAGACCTGCTGGATTGTAGCTGACCAATGTAGTGTGGAAGAGCTTGAGTCAGTGCTGTGGAGTCAATGACCCCTGAGCCAGTGAGAAACTCTGCAGGCGAAACTCAACAAGTACTTTAGCTGCACGCCACTGCTCCACACTCCTCATCCCGCTCACTTTGCTACTGCTGCCTGGGGATGTCTGTCGCTTCAGCTTATCGCTGCAGGTTGACCAACCTCATAATGTCCGTTTGTTAAGAATAACTTCATTTTGTCTTTTCTTCTTCATATTTTCTCATCCTATTCTCATCCAAATAAGGCAAAGTTAAGACCAAGTTTCCTTTTATAGGGAACGTCTGGTTCAGCCTTTTGCAAAAGAAGCTCCAAACACATCAAAGTAAACAGGTCCTCCACCTATTTGCCTTAGAAAGAGAAAGGGTAGAATTGTGATGCATGACATTGCTTATTCTCAGCTGACCACTGCTGCATGTAATCAACCTTCTAGTAATTTATAATACTCTTATTTTGCAACAAAAAGAATCGTTTAAAATGCTAACTTCTGGATAGTAAGGCTTTCATTTACTTTTATGTGCATTTTAATGCAAAGCTCTGTAGGTGATCCCTGCATTAAAATAAGAACACTGTAGGAGCTCTAAATACATAGGAACGACTAGGAAGCTGGAAGAGGCTTGGTGCAAAATGTCAAAGCCGTGCAAATTTTGTGAATCTTGCTCTAGGGTTTTTCTTTCACAGCTCTATTCTACACAAGTTCACAAGTTCTATACATGAATGTGAGGGTTTTTAATGCAGAGGCCCAAAACACGGGTTTACAGGCGTCCTCATAGAGTTTTCTGTGAAAGTTGCCACTTAAACGTGAACTGCCATGGCCAGTGTGAGTGTGGATTTAAAGTTTTGAGCTGTAGCTGATCCAAATAAACAGTTTTTCAGAAAAAATAGCAGAAAGTATAACCTGGGCATAATGTGCCATGCTGGTTGATTTGTTGTTCTCTGCAGCTGTGCTGTGGAACCACAGGGATTACATCCATCCTCCTAATCCAAAGTCACTCTCATCTTTGGAGGCAGTCATGGCTCTGCCAGTGTGCACAGAGAGGAGGCATATCTCTATCCTTCAAGCCACGGGAAGGAAGAACACACAAACACTGTTCAACCAATGATGCTGGTTTGCCCCCCCCCCATTTCCTGTCATTCAAAAAGGAGGCAAAAGATCAACTAGATATGACACTGTCCATAGACAACTTTGAAATAATCAGTATTATATATGAAATTCCCACCCATCTTCTTCCACTCATTTTCAGGAGGCTTTCCTCCTCCAGCTGCTCTAGGGAGACCCTGAGGCATTCCCAGGCAAGCCGAGAGAGAGAGTTTCTCCAGCGTGTCTTGGGTCTTCCCTAGAGCCTCCAGCTAGAGAAAGAAGTTCACTTCTGGACCTCGTTCTCTTCGGTCATGACCCAGAGCTCATGACCATTGGTGAGTATTGAAACAACGATTGAATGGTTAATTGAGAGCTTTATTTCTGGCTCAGGCCTCACTTCATCTGGCACAATGACAGCATAACAGTGGATGCCGCTCCAATCCACCTGTTAATTTAACACCCTGATCCTCCCTTACTCATGAACAAGACCCCAAGACACTTTAACACCTTAGGCAGGAGCACTCCACCCACCTAAAGAGAACACCCTACTCAGTCAGAATCCATGGCCTCAGACTTCAGCCCAATCCAATTTCTTCCCTTCGCCCTACCCCCTCTCCCTACCACTCCATTTGTAGGGGCATTTGTAGTGAAAGTGGTGTTCGAAAATAATTTTTTAAAGGCTACCCTTGAGGCTGGGGGGATACAGAACCCTCCTTATTGAGGGGGTCGCGATGTGCTGCGGAGGAGAAGCACTTTTCTTCATGCGGGTGCGCTCTAAAGCATAGAAATGTACATTTGAATGTAAGTAATGACTTTTTGTTTTAGCATGACCTTTTTAGAGTTATAAAACAGCTTTTTCTATGTATATTCAAGCGCTAACCTAGCTGATCTGTGACTATTGGTGACGTCATTGAGTGGTACTGACGTCCGAATTCTGAGACACTATTTTTCCACCCCTCCGGCGTGAGGGCTAAATGTAGGGGAAGGGAGAATTGGTGGGGCGAGGGAAGAATTCTGATTGGGCCTTTGTGGTGCCGACCCTCATTCCAGCCACTTCACACTCTGCTGCAAACTACACCAATGCATGCTGGAGGTCCTGGCTCAGTACAGAGCATCCTCCACAGAACATCGTGGTGGATGCGGTTGAATGCCTTCTTCCTATCCATAAAGCATGTGGATGAGCAAACTCTCCAGCACCCTATATAGGGTGTAGAACTTTTCCAAGTGTCCCACGACCAGGGCGGAAACCACTCTTTTGTTCGTGTATCTGAGGTCTGACTAGTGGTTGAATTCTTTTTGCACCTTGCATTAAAAAAGTTGCAATTTTTTTCATCTCAGGACCAGGGTTCCCATTGGGGCTCTGGTTGCTTGGGGTGGGGACCCTGGGTCTGCACCTTTGTGGTGGGGTCTAGCCTGGCTCCCCCCTGACTTGGGTAGCTGGGGATGGGTGCTGGTGCATTCGGCAGCGCCCCTGCCACGCCGCCTGACTGGCCTGGCTTCCAATGGACCATCTTCCCTCTTTAATGTATATTTAAAACCTAACTAGGGAGCCTTGTAGGTGCAAATAAGAAGAAACAAAAGGAAGATCTGAGAAATTGAAGTACTGAAAGAAATTGGAAACCAAAGGGAGGAAAAATATGTATTTCACAAATAAATAAATATTAAATTAATATTTATTTTTTTAAAAAGTGCTCAGTCCCCAAGGTTTTATTTGTTTTATACTCCTCTTAGTATATGCTGGGGTGGCTGGGTGCAACACTTTTCTACCATAAAGTATTGTACTTTATTGCAAAGCTGCCTTCTCTGCAATGCTTTGCTTATGTAAGGCGTTTCATATCGGTGCAAAGCTTTTTTTCTCTGCGTTCCGTCGGAATTATGCTACAATGGGGAAATGGGGATCAAAACTTTGAGCACCCCAGGTAAAATGTTCTATTATTGTGCATAAAGAACCCAAGGAAAGATTAAAAAATCTCCTAAAGGCATCAGTTTATAGATGAGACAGTCTTTTAAAATAAAAAAAAAATGAGGCTTTATTTACACCATTTACCCTTTCAAAATAACAGAAAACAAAATAATTATGTTTGCAAAAGTTTGGGCACCCTCATGCTTAACAGTTAGACAGAAGTTCTTTTCATGAAACTCTGGACCCTTTCTTCTCCAAACGTACCTTTGCTCATTGCAGCCAGAAAGTTCCATTTGAACCGGGTCGGTCAACAGAACTTGTTTCCAAAATGCAGCAGGCTTATTTCTATGTTCATTTGTGAACTTCAAACTTTCTGGAGGGATGCTGCAGTCAAACGTGGGTTTGGACTTGCTTTTCTGCTCTGCCTGAGATTTCTCTTGCTCTTCCAGATCTTGCTTTAACTGTTGACTGCCATTTCTTAATTACATTCTGAACAGAGGATATCAGCATCTGAAAAGGCTTTGCTATCTTCTTATCGCTTTCTCCTGCTTTGTGAGCATCAACTATTTTCAGATTCATTGTTCTGGACAACTGCTGGAAGAGCCCATGATGCTGATTGTTGGGGCGAGGTCACATGATCAGATTATTTACAATCTTTCAGATTGAAATCTCCTGGTCTTTGCAAACCATGAATGTGAACAATCCATGACGCGGTCAGGTCTCAGCTTTTCCAAAGGAGGCGGAGCATACTATCAATTCTGCAGGTTGCTCAAACTTTTATACACACACCAACATTTTGTTTTCTGTTATTTTGAAAAGCTCTGTGTGTAAAGGTTGAACTTTAGCGCACATATAACCAAGAACTTAACGTTTCATTGTCTTTGCACACATCAAGAATGTCAAAAGTGACTTAAAATAGCCTCCAGAGTACTCTTCTACTTCTGCAGAAAAAAGGGCATCAGAAAAGGAGTAAATGAACTAAATCAGTCCAAAACAGAAGACAAATAAGAACTGGGAACTTTTACAATGTTTAACGACTTTTTAAAACACTTTAAAAATATTTTTTAACTTAGAAAAAAGTCAACAGAACAACATTTATTAGTGGTTTAAAACATTGTTTCTTACGTTTCTGGAGCACAGACACTCCCAAAACCCAATTATGCAAATTTGGAGATGACAGTTTCTAATGACTTTGGGTGAGGTTTATGATAGGCAAAAGCTAATTCCCAAACAAACCCTTATGATGACGAATCTGAACTGCAGACCAGATCACACGGGTGAAAGAAATAAGACTCCCCTTTTGCTTTTAGCATGACTCTAAAGGGAAGTGTGTCCAGTGAATGTCCTCCTCTTGTCCCTGTGCTAACAAAAGCGGAAGGACTGGCCAGGAGTGGAGCCAGGCGGTAGCTTGGGGTTTCTATAGCAACTACAAAATTTGGCAAAGCATCCCCTTAGCAACCCCAAATTTATAAAAGCCTAAATCTGTGTTCAGACCGAGTCTCATGTCAGGTGAGGCCAGCTTAAAAGTGCTGACACATCATCTGCATCATATCGCGGTAAAGAGGCCACTTGAATGAAAAGTCTATGCAAATATACACAGACCAGAATTTTGGGATTCTATGTCCGGTACACCCGTGATCATGCATTCCTACTCATGTTTTTAAGTCCGGTTACGTTCATTGATCGCGCGCTGAAAGTCCAACCACTCGAACCTTTTGAGGCTTAATTGCGGTGACCAATCAGGGACTCGGATTTGTTAGTGACATGTGTGTATGCCAAAACACAGAAATGTCAACCGCTGTAAACAAGACCACAAAGGAGAAATTCATAGTTGTCTTTTGCTGTCTGGTTGGAATTATATGACCCCAAGATAGACATTTATAGGGATAGAGCTGTGAAAACAAAAAGCCTCTTGTGTGAACACCATCAACTGGATTCACGATCATATTATTGCGTGTTCTTAAACACACCACGTGTCCGACGTGAATGCAGCATCAATGTTAAGCTGGTAGATGACACCTGAGTGGCACAGCACAGCCAGAGCTCAAATACCTGAACTTTGGCGAGGTCGCCACATCACATCTGCCAAAAGGGACTAATGTTTGGACTTGTGACGCGTTCTGTAACTTGATCAGTTCAAAGTGTCAGCTAAGCTGCCCCCGGGAGGCTGGCTGGCAGGCAGAGACAGGGGAGTAGCAGCACATTATTGAGGCAGGCTTCTCGGATCTCCTGACCTTTACTACGGTCATTTGCAGTCCACAGAAAAACGTTAATAAGAATAAAAAGATATTCTAATTTTATTTTAAATTTTCCTTCTCTCTGGTTAATGCAGGACGGTCTTCAAACTACATCACAGAGATTCATTTTAACGCCAATTGTACATGCCCCCCATTATTACGCACACCCTTTACGCCCAGGAGTAGATTTTTGTTTATGCCGGTGCTGTAACAAATTACGTCATCATAAATCTTTTTTAAAGTAGTAAATGCAGATTGGGGTGTAATGATTAATCGATGAATTGATTTTTCTAATTTTTATGAAATCCAAACAACATATTTTTACCATAATAAAATTATTTCATAAATTAAATACATTGATGAAAATGAATCTGGAAAATACCATTTGGATTGAGGTACAGTAGGCGTTTAGAATTAGAAAAAAAGTTAATCACAGCAGACAACACACATGTGATGCAGCATAAATGATCAACCATCATTCCAGTCCAGTTTGTGGAAACACTTTGAATTTACAAAGTCATGCGACCATACAGTGTGTTAGTGTAACAATGATGCAGAGACGTGTGGATACAGATTTATTAGACAGGAGCACAAAGGGAGCAGGCAAAGGCTAACAGTAACAGGCTAAGGTCAAAACACAGGAGCGAGGCGGGCATCGAGGATGAACAGGCGAGGGTCGGCAAACAGGTAATCCAGGAAGAATACAACGCTTAGAATGAACAACACTGAGGATGAACAAGACTGTAACAGAAGGCAGAGGAGAGCTTATATCCAGTGCCAGTGATGACCACATGACGAACAGCGGAGTAAACAGAAAGTGGATGCAGTGCAGAATGCTGGCGATCAGAACTCGGGAGAGGGCTCCCTCTGATGGTTGGAGTGGGAGGCATCTGATCCCTGACAGTTAGAATGTTCCTTTGGATTATTTTGAATTAGAAAAACAACGGTGAGTTGAACTTTATCAAAATAAAATATGAATGGATTTGACATTCATTCTTGTATACATGTTTTTTTGTACACATATTTCATTTACACTTGATTATCTTGAAGAAATACACGAATCTGGAAAACTTCTGAGTCACACAAATGGAATTTTTAGCTAAAGATGTCCTGGATTGGTTTAAGGTCGGTGAATCAGATCCCATCCGGTTGTTCAACATGAACAAATATCAACCATGATTTTGATCAGCAACCACAAATTATGAAATGAATAGAATTGTTGTTTTAACAAATCATTACAGCAGTAATGCAAAAAATGGCAATTGAGAATAAATCTTGACTGTAAATAAATAGAAGGGACTTTGTGGAAATAACATTTTAATTGATCATTGTACTAAAGAACTTAATAAATGTGAGAAATGCACCTCCTTCTTTCTCATTTTCTTCTTCCTCTCCACTAATTTTAGCTTGTATATCTTCAATCTTCCTCTTGAACAATCTTCCCTGTATTGTTATTTTTTGATGACTTTTTAATATATATATATATATATATATATATATATATATTTTTTTTTTTTTCTGCATGTTTCACTTCTACCATTGCATAAGGTTTTGTCTTGAACTATTAATCACAGTAGTGTTCAGAAAACTGTATGAATCATTTAGTTTTTCGGGTCTCGTTGCAAATTAACCAACCTCCAACAAATATGACTACGTCATTGTGAATGAAATGAGCGTCCCCGGACAACAAATCAAACATCCCCAGTAAGATGTGCATGTTTAATGTTTGTTTAAGGAAGCGACAGAATTAGCAGATTACGTGAGAGGAGAGAGGATGTATGCGTAAATCACATTTTGTAGTGAAGATAAGACACTAAAAACCCCACAGATGCTATAATGATTAGATAAAGTGCTACCTGGTTCAAATGTAAGCAGCATTTAGCTGCAATTTCAGCCCGCTGCTGCTTTTGAATGTGTGTTAAAGCAGCAAAGAGCAGACACACAGCTGATCTTCTCTTCTGGTACTGAGTACCCTTGCCAGAACCTTTTACTGGTATGCAGTACTGGACCACACATCTTTCTTTCAGCCCTGTTTTATGCCTCAACTACATACACTCCAACACGCACAGACATAAATTACACAAGGAAGGTGGGACCTCTGATCCTCTGTCCCCTACCTCATCCCTGGAGGGGGGAACCAGGCCCTCAGCAACTGTGGCAGTGTCCCTTGGGTGCTGGTTTCCTGGGCCCGGCTGCCCCCCTTCATGCAGGAAGACGGATTCCTAAGTTCTCTGGCAAGAGCATGAGCTGGGGGTGTCCATGTCCCTATGGCGCTGGTTGTGGACCCTGCCCTTGAGTGCTGGGCCTTTCCTAAATTCCTTTCCTTGCTCTCTCCTGGACTTCCAACAGGGTGGGCAGGTGGTGGCCTTGAGTGTGGGGCGGGGCTTCCTTGGGGGACCCTGGCCTGGTGCTGGGGAGGCTCTCCGGAGGTGGCACAGCCAGAGGGCTAATCTTCTGGCTGGGCTGGAGCTCGCACTCCCCATGACCCTATGCCTCCCTGCTCTCTGGCATCGGTGGCCCCTGTGGCGGACCTGATGGCTCTGTTGATGGCTGACGTGATTGCCCGACAGGTGGACATCCTGTATCTGCTATCCCGCACGGTGTTGGGTTGCCCTTTCTGCCTCTGTTGCTTCGGCAGGGGTCTTAGTGTGGGGGTGGCCGGCACTCTTTTCACATTCCATCAACCACCTCAGTGGAACATAAACACTCTCCTGAGCACAGGTCTCAGCTCACTTTGCCCAAATAAATGAAATGCTTTACATGTGTGTGTTTGTTTGCATAAGTACAGTATGTGTGTGTCAGCTGTAGTTGCATTGTGTGTTTCTTGACATGTTTGTTTGTGAAGTTTTTTGTGTTTTTAACATCTGAGTGTGTTTGTGGACAGGCCCCGCCCTTTGGACTAACATTTACACCTGACAGTTATGATGATAAACCTCCAGCATGTTGTTGCTTTGTGATTCTACCCATCCTTCCAATTTCCCTAACCCCTTTCTTTGGTACCTTTACCCCCATCTCTAACATCACCCCTCTCTTCCTTCTTTCCGTCTGGTCCAAAAAAAAGTATAACATAATCAATATAAATAAAGCTTAGCCTCAAATACAAAAGGGTCTTATACAAATGTCTGCAAAAGACTGGCGACCGGTCCATGGTGTACCCTGCCCTTTCCCCACGAGTGGCCGATTTAGGCTCCGAAAGGGACAAAGCAGGTTTAGAAAATGGATGGAAGGTTGTCTTTTAGAAGATTTATAACCCCCTGTTGTAACAGTAAAATCTGTTCAACACAAGATGCCTTTAGCTCATATCTGTTTGGTTAGTGGTTGGACAAGTAAAAAAAAAAAAAAAAAAAAAAAAAACAGATCACAGAGAGATGGAAACACCATGGAAGCAGTCGTCATTCAGATGCAGCTCCTGCAGCAGGAGTGGACCGGGAGAATCTCTGGATGTTTATATGAACCCAGACATGATTTCCAATGCTTTTGTAGAGCTTTTAAAATAACTAATTCTGATCTGTAAACATCCTCCATGTTTTCCATGCATTGTAATGAGAAACACACAGACACCGCTCCATATAGCAATCAGGCTGAAAACATCTGGGGGTAGCTCCTCCCACATGCGGCTGGGGCGTCTGGCTAATGAACACATTTTTGGACAGACGTTGAACTATTATGGCATCGAAAAGCATCACAAATCACCAGGAAAAGCAGGGTAAAGAACAGCATTTTTGCCATCAAAAACGCAGTTTTTAAGCTCAAGCAGCAAATTCGCCTTTTGGTGAAGGAGAGGCAGCCAACGCAGGTCGGGTTGGAGCAGGTTTCCAGTAGGAGTAGGGTCAGAGCAGACTTTCTCTGACCCTAACTCTGTGAACTCTCAACACCTCCTCTTAAATAAAACGTTCTTTGTTTTCCTACCACACTTCAACATCTCTTTGCAGTTAAAGTTAGCACAGTTAAAACATTTAAATCCGGTGTTAATCCGCATCGTTTGAATATGTGTTCTTATTACTTTCCTTCTTGGAAATGCAATTTTCTATAAAAACTAATTAGCAACTCCTTACAGCCACTTAGCAACTCAAAGCAACTGCAGAGAAAACATCTTGGAGAAACATCCTTTTTCCTCGTTTTTCTCTGAACAACAAAGATGCTGCAACTGAATGACATAAGATCGCTGTCAAAATGAAACGTACTCATAAAGAAAAAGTTGTTTTCAAAAATACGAAGCTGTGCACGAATTTATATTTTGTGCACAGCTTTCCAGAAAAAATATGAATACAACCTTTAGTTTTACGTTTCACATGTCTGTTTTGGATACGATTTTTCTTTTTTCTTTAATATGAATTTCTCCTGTTAAATCACTGTCAAAAATACGTCATGGGGTCACAGACATAAACATCGAGTCCCGCAGCATCGATTCTTCCAACTGCGCATGTGTGATAAAGTTTATTTATTAAAATAAAATAAAAAAGAACTTTTAGGAATTGTATTGACACCACAATGAGAAAATGATCTTGATAGCCATAGCTCTGTAGAAAAATAGATAAAATAGATATAAAAAAAAACAGCGATATCCAGCTGCATTTTCTGGTTTTCAGGCTCCAACAGGCGATGGTGTAAACAATGCAGCAGAGGGTGGTTTTAGAACCAGAAGTGATAGAAAACAGCCTAGAAAGACGTAGCAGACGTACGACTCCACTCATTCAGTGAAAAATAAAAACATGTCTGCTGAAACCAGTTGATAATCAGAGGATAACTAAACCAAAACGGCTAAGCTAACTTGGAGCTAAAGTATGCTAACGGGCAGCCGACTGTTGCAGCAGAAAAAACAAACAAAAACAGAAAATTAAAAAGTCAGTAGACCAGAATACCCAACTGTCTTTCTGTTTCTAATTGTTTTAAACTATTGTTACGGTCGGCTGCCAGTTAGCCTACTTTAGCTCTGAGTTAGCTTAGCTGTCTTAGTTATTTCCATCCATTTTCTTAGCCCCCTATCTCCACGGTGCTGCCAGAGCCTGTGGCGGGTGCAGCTGCCCCTTATGTCCTGGGCTGCTGTCCAGCTAAGCGGATCCCCCACGCTAATGTGCCGCCGCTGGCCGGTGTTGGGCCGAGGTACGTTGCCTCTGCCAGAGCCATGTCTGAGACCGGGGCAACAAATTCTGGCAGGAGAAACGTATCTATGCACATGATGGTAGCAGCAGAGAGACAGGGATCCTCTGCCACCTGCTTTAATCATTCTCTTATTAACATCCCTTTTTTTTATTGCCACCACTTCCGGGTCCGTTTTATTGTTTTTACGCTCCACGAATGTTGCCTTTTCCAGTGCAGCAATGGTAACAAGATAATTTTCCTGCCAGGGGATCAATTTCATTCTATAAAGTTTAATTCTATCATGTTCATTCAGAAGAATCGATGCTCCAGGACTCGATGTTTATGCCTGTGACCCCGTGATGTATTTTTGACAGTGATTTAACAGGAGAAACTTGTATTAAAGGCAAGCAAGAGTCGTATTCAAAACAGACATGTGAAACGTCAAAACGTTTATGTTATAAAATATAAATTTGTGCACACATTTGCATTTATGAATACAACTTTTTCTTTATGAAAACAAATTTTTCTTTACGAATACGTTTCTTTTTGACAGTTTCCTTACCCCATACCACTGTGATAAAGGAAACTGAACGTGCGTGTTACCTCTACAGCATGGGGCCTCAACTTTGGGCACGTGATTTTTTCAGTGAGAGCGGGTAGAATAAACATCCTATATGGTGAATCAGATTTCCTGAACTTCCATTCATTTTCTTATGATGCTTACAAACTGAACGCGTTTCGCGCGGCAGAGGTGGCCAGTTTTAATGTAGAGTCAATGGTTTAGACGCGAATTGAGCAACCGACGGGAATTGAGCAACGCGGTGCAAATTGAGCGGCCGCCGTGGCTGGCCCGAGTTGAAAAAAAAAAATCTGAACTCTGTGGAGGTGGTTTCATCTCCTCAACTAATCAGGGACTCAACTTCGGGCACGTGACAGTTTCAGTGACAGGAGGGAGAAAACGTCCAATATGGCAGCAGGGCCAGGCGCTGCAAACAGCTTCGACAGTCGGTCGCGACCAACGAGATTTGGTGACGCGACCTAGTCAGGTGTGCCACTGGAAGCTGTTTGCAGCACCTGCTGTCTCTCCAATATGGTGGATCGATCCATAATTCTCCTGAACTTCCATTCATTTTCTTAACCTGCTGTATCCCTTTCTGGGCAGCGGGGTTTCCAGATCCCGTCCCGGTTACTGTTGGGTGAGGGCGGGTTCACTCTAGAGAGTCTGTCACAGAACCTAAGGAGCTGTAGTGGACACGCTCATTATCCCGGCTCCCGGAAGAGGAGCTGGCGGCCAAACAGAGGGCCGCTGCTGGATGGAAAGCAGTCTGCTCAGGTTTCCTGAACTTCAGGATGTTTTCTTATTTTCATGGAGACAATAATAAAAAAAGGTCCCCTTTATTTTATTCTTATTTTTGCCCGCTCGGGTTAATGACATCGGGCCTTCAAACACGCTCATAGAGAGATGGAAACACAGCATAAGCGGCCATCATCCCGACACAGCGGGACTTAAGCTCTCTATACCAAGAGAATTTCTACTCTCGAATCTTTTTTTTTTTTCTTGTGGGTAGATTGTATACGGTATATATTTGTGAATTTATTTGTGATGGCCTGCGATCTACATGAAGACGTGATCACCGATGTTTTTGTAGAGCTCTATGAAAAAAAGAAAAGTGATTTCAAGACATCATCTGTGTCTTCCATGCATTGTAAATGAGATAAACAGACACCACTTCATGTGGCGATCAAGTTAAAAACATTAGCTGGTAGCTCCTCCCACACGAAGCCGGGGTGCCGAGCTTAGGGAACCCATTTTTGGATATGAGGCCAGCAGAGAATTTGGCAAAAATTCCCCGGGGTCCCTGAGGGCGGTGAGGGCCACATGAATTGGTCGCATGAATCGCGTTCGGTGTGAATGCACTTTTAGATACAGCAGGCGGTGCAGGGAAAAACATGCAAATTAGAGGACTGAGGTTAGGCACTGATCTTAAAGTAGTAAAACCAGAAGACTCAGAATGAAAAAGACTCTTTTTTTCTCTTCTGTCTGAGTCTGTTTCCAACCTAATCAGCATTCTTCATGTTTTCTTGGTTCTGGATCTTTTCAGCAAAGCGAATGAGGATGAATTCCAATATGACTACCACCTACAACAGAGCTTTTACAATCCAAAAGCTTTCATCAGATAAGAAGCTTCCACATGAACCTCACCTGTTGCTTTCTTCTGGAGATGCGCATTGATGAATGAGGAAGTGAGAGTGGCCTCCCGGCTCCGGCAGCACTTCCAGAACAGTGTGAAAGCTGCATGTTATTTTTAGAGCTCCAACAGACGATAATGAGCATGTAAATGTTTGGTTTCCTTCCAGCACAGTAGAAACAGTAAGCCAGAGCACCCCCACCCCGACACACACACACAGAGCTCTGTTAAAATCATCCCAATTAGCCAACAAACCCAGACGGTGTCTCCTGGGGAACATGTTCCCTGCAGGAGGCCCAGAGTGAATGAATCAGACTGTTCCTTCAAAAAAAAGAGACAAAAATGCAAGAGTGAGCCTGTTCGTCTTTTCAAAATATTTTGTTGAAATTATATGACTTTGTTGCACACGTTTTAGTTCCTGTTCTTGCACCTTTGTGGTTCAGTCCTTGAAAGTTACTCATTTTTGGAACAAATACACCTCCCTTAGAATTCTGCTCATAACTCTGAGCTGGTGTATGATAACGATTTTACTACTACACCATGTTGGAGTTTTTAAATGTGCCTATACATTTGAGAGGCATGAAGGTTTCAGGTCAGGATCACCTTGCTACAACACTCTTGTATTTAGTGTGTATTCAGTCAAAGGCCTTCATCAGCAGAAATAGTCATCGCTGACGCCATGCACACATTCACGTTCTGGAAGAAACTGCTTTTATAATGATGCTGGTGTATCTAAAGGGAAAAACAAAAATCCATCAATCACACCACGTGAGGACACCAGCCCAGCCCAAAACAGTCCTCCTCCTGCCCATTTCAAGCCATATTTGCTGCCCAGTTAAGAAAGTTTCTATAAAATCTAACTCAGATTGTAAGAGTGTCCTTTTTCTGACATCAGTAAAGCAGACCTGTAATGCTTTGGAAACTGAACCTTATAGAAGAAGCTCTGACCTTGAAAAGACTCTAGAATCTAAACTCTTTTTGACCTCCAGCCTGGTAGGAAAGGAACTGATTTCATTCAGAACTCTGAGAACCAGTGATCCCACAGCTACCTTTCAGGAAACATCGTGCTGTTTCAGAAAAATTAAGATCTTTATTTTAAAGTTGTTGGTTCAGTCCTGGATTCACACATTTGTCTCTTTCTCCTTTGAAAGAGACATCCTCAGAACTTCTCAAGCTCACAGCTGCTCTTACCTGACTGAATCTTTTCTACAAGTGAAAGGAATTTGAGAGATTTAAAAGGAGAGACTCTGAATGCTGTTGGTTTTCAAAACAATGTTCTTTAGATTTTTCATGTAAATTCAATTTCTTAGTTTATTTACCTTTTCTTGTTTATCTTTGTTCAAACGCATCCACAGTGGCTTGCAAAAGTATTCACGCCCCTTGAACTTTGCCACATTTTCTCACATCATGACCACAAAAATAAATATATTTTATTGGAATTGTATGTGAAAGACCAACACAAAGTGACACATAATTGTGAAGTGGAAAAAAAATTAGACAAGAGTTCTATTTATATTGCTTTACTGATAAAAACTGAAAAGTGCAGTGTGCAAAAGTATTCAATCCCCTTTTCTCTGATTACATCCAATTGTCTTCAGAAGTTGCTTGATGATTGGTGACTGATCAAATGTTGACTTCATGACTTCATAGAGTCAACCTGTGTGTCATTTCATCTCAGTATACAAATCCAGCTGTTTTGTGACAGTCTCTGTGGTTTGTCAAGAGAATATTGGGGAGAAAACAGCATCATGAAGTGTAATGAACACCAGACAGGTCAGGGAGAAAGTTGAGGAGAAATTTAAAGCAGAGTTAGGCTAGAAAAAGATTTCCCAAACTTTGAACATCCCATGAACCACTGTTCAGTCCATCATCCACAAATGGAAAGAGTTTGACACAACTGCAAACCTACCTAGACACGGTCGTCCACCTAAACTAACAGACAGAACAAGGAGAGCACTGATCAGAGATGCAGCCAGGAGGCCCATGGTGACTCTTGAACTGCAGAGATCTACAGCTCAGGTGGAGGAATCTGTCCATAGGACAACCATCAGTCGTGCACACATCTGGACTTTATGGAAGAGTGGCAAGAAGAACGCCATTGTTCAAAGAAAACCTGTTGAAGTCTGAACAACACTTGAGACTGGGGCGGAGATTCACCTTCCAACAGGACAACCACCCTAAACAGAAAGCCAAAGCTACAATGGAATGGTCAAAATGAAACGGATTCATGGGTTGGAACGGTCCAGTCAAAGTCCAGACCTAAATCCAATCCAGAATCTGTGGAGAGATCTGAAAACTGCTGTTCACAAACGCTCTCCATCTAATCTGACTCAGATTGAACTGTTTTGTAAGGAAGAATGGACAAAGATTTCAGTCTGTAGATGTTCAAAGCTGGTAGAGACAAACCCCAAAAGACTTGCAGCTGGAATTACAGCAAAAGGGGGTTCCACAAAGTATTGACTCAGGGGGGTTGAATACTTTTGCACACTGAACTTTTCAGTTTTTATTTGTTTTTACTTTTTATTCACCGGAGCAGTCTCTCACTGCATGTTGGCCCCGCTGGTGTGAACTTCAGTGAGAGTTGGGCATGGTTACAAACACCAGTGAACAGAAACAAACCATTTGCTGTATTTCCTTCCATTGCTTTTATCTGAAAATGTTACGAGAATAAGTAAGTCAGAGTTGGTTTTGAATCCACAGAAGCAGTGTGTTGCTGTTTGTGCCTGCAGCCTGTGTGAACTGCTGATTCACCAAAATGCTAAGACTGCCTCACCTGAGTTTGACCTTTCCCAAACCCATGGAATACTGTGTAAGGAGCCTGACTTTGCCAACAATAAGATAGTTTTTCTCAATATGTTTTTAATATGATCAAAAAGCCAAGCCCAGCGACGTTACACAGCTGTAGTTGTTAACACACAGGTAGGCTTACTCCATGTCCTCCGCTCACCCTTTTCATCAGTCAGGTTTTTAAAACAGGGTCAAAAATTTGTTTGGGGTAATTTTTTTCTGTACAGAATGACAGAATGTGGGTTACTGAAGTAGGAAGCAGAATGTGAGCTCAGACTTTTTTCTGCCACGTCTCAGATTACCTGCTTTATAATTCTCTAATTCATTAAAAAGCAAGAGCTCCCTCTGTTTGGATGATGAAGTCTGCACAAAGATCATTTCGTGGCTCTGCGTGAGTCTCATGAACCTGAAGCCGATGCTCCAGTCGCCATTATGGCCCAGAGACGGCTGTGATCACCACTGAGTGTCACTCGGCATAATGAGGCCGCCGCCGTCTCTGCGAGGTTAGCAGAGGTGCCGTCTCGACGCCATTGGCTAATTGACGATTATGTACAGTACAAGTTGTGGGCAAAATCATTCATTTTAATAGGGTGATTATTGGCAGGAAAGACATGTGGCCAAGAGGAGCCAGCGGTGGCCTCTGAGACGTCGTCTGACAGCTCTGTGCTTTACTCAGAGAGAGGTGAGTTCACCATGGTGATCTCATCTCCTTGCAGGAAATATCAGGGGAATGAAAACAAGTTTAATTTCCTGTGTCTCACAGCCAGGATATATACCTGCAGCAGAGGTGTCATGGTGGCCAGCAGGATAAAAGACACAGAAGCTGCTGTTGATATTATCATATTTTAATATCCCTCTCCCCCAAACAGCTCTGCTTTTCTAATTGTCCTGTAGATACTGAGGACACATTTTCAGTCTCAGTCTGGGAGAACAAGAGCGAGAGAAGAGAACAAGATCCTTTACTTTACAGTAAAACATGTTACAACAAAATACAGATGAATTATCCAAAACAACCAACAAACGAGGAACAGAACAAGCAAAAGCTAAGAGACAAAAACTGTCACCAGCTTCATTTTTGTCAACAGACAGGAGGTGAATCGGATTTTCTTTTCTAAATGCTAATAAAGCTTAATTTTGTTGAAAACCTTTCCTTATATTGGGAGATGTGCAGGTGGTTTTGTTTTTTCTTGAGGATGTGAATCTGCATGAGGAGGTTCAGGTGGAAATATGCTGCTGGGCTAACTACTCGGGAATGTGAAACAAAGGAAGCCGGAGTTCTGTTGTATCGCTCAGTTTAGTTTGAATCACAGCGTGTCCTTCACACACAGAACCGGGTCAGGGGCAAGACGGGTGGAACTGGAAAAACTAAGGAAAGCTAAAAGACGTTGTTGACAATAAAAGTGCAGCAAACAACTGTTCATTTCTTTCCTGTTCTAATTCATTCTGATGTTAATACTAGAAGACTCCAAACACAGCTTTTGATCAACAGGAGTTCTCCATTTGTTCAGGCCACAAAGCTCCATCCCCATTGAATGTGTTGTTTCTTCTCTCCTCCACAGTCC
The DNA here is from genome assembly GCA_036245035.1 of Adrianichthys oophorus. Classification (NCBI taxonomy): domain Eukaryota; kingdom Metazoa; phylum Chordata; class Actinopteri; order Beloniformes; family Adrianichthyidae; genus Adrianichthys; species Adrianichthys oophorus. The sequence goes on along the minus strand of BSAI01000122.1, from coordinate 527,989 downwards.
AGAGGAACCAACCCCACTGTGTGCCACCAATCAACTTAGGTTCTGTTTTTCAATGTGCCGTGCCCCATTAGTGTCAGAATACTCAGCATTCAACTGACAACGAGCCAGAAAAACCGTATTCGCCTTTGTACCCTAGAATTCAGAAGAGCTTACAGAAAAAGCAGTCTGTAAATGATTCTAAACAATGTAAGTGACGGGCGCTATGAGGACACACCCTTTTCTCTGTCTCGTTTCTCCTCCTCTTCTCTTTGAAGAGGATGGCTTTGGCATTTTTTTGGTCCATCTCTCTGGTGTTTTGACACTTGGCAATAAACTTCCACCAAAGGCTAAACCAATTTTCCCCTTGTTGACCACATCATTTGGTGTTCCTTATTTTTATTTGGCAAATTTAAACAAATGCAAGAATTAAATACAGCCGTATTTAAATGTGGGTAATAGAATTTCAGGGTATGACTGACATTTAAAATATTATTTGAAGTATAATTTAATGCCCCCCGCCCTTCTCCCCCATCCGTCCACTTCATTTGGGAGAGACCCACAGATGAACTGGTTCCCCTTCAGACCATTTCAGACCTGATTTCAGACCATTCCAAACACAGTGTAATAACAGATTATAGAAAACAATAGTTTTTCTCCAAGCACTGAGCCGGCGCCCCCTCTGAACTGCCATCCCAGGCAGCCGCCCATACTGACGTGCCTAAAACTGCCACTGGTTTTAAGATGAGGAAACCAACTGCACTGCTAAGAGCTCTTAGGGTTCAGCTGTTCAAAAAGGACAATCCCACAATTCTTTGCAGTCACAACTTTAATATTTAAGCAGTAACTGAAGATAAATAATTACAGCCCAAAGGTGCATTTGTTTGAACTTCAGGCACTGCTTTAATGAAGCACCACATATCCTGCAGATAACACATGAAAAATTAATCCAGAAATAATGAAAGGAAGAAGAAAAAGTGCTGCACTTAATCTATCTCAATAAAAGAAACAATTTAGAAAAACACCCCAATTAACAATCCTAAAATACAGACTCAGTGTTGCTGATTGGCTCAAAAATGGCGGTTCATCTCCTCTAAAAAGTAATGTTTAAAACATTTTACAATAAAATAAGCCAAAACTTTGGTAATCCAAAAATCATGTCTAAAGTTTACAGTTTTATCAGAATGAGACACCTGTTGAATTTACTCCTTCTTTTTGTGTTACATTGCACTCCCTTTCCTTCTTTTCTCTGAGCTGAGTGGCTGAACCCTCGGAGGAGCAGAGGGCCATGATTTTCTGTCTGATTTTCATTTTGGAGCATCTGAGTTTCTGTAAAAGTGTCCATTTCAGAGCTGTAGAAGAGATGAATCACCATTGAAACAGTCTAATTCATGCAGGTTTAAATTTGTTGAGCCAACAAACTCCAACTGTCCCCTCTGTGACAAATGAAAACGGATAAAGAAACTGTCTCTGTAAAGAAGAAATGTTTAATATTCTTTGTCCACACAAGACTGATTCATTTCACTCTCACTGGGTTTTTCTACAGTAACAAAGTACTTCAGCCATTTTCAAAGCGCTTGTTACTGCCTATATGTACATAAGGTCTATTCAAATTTTGCACTGCTCTCATCGAGAGCAAATTTCAGTAAAATTGTTAAAAGCTTGAACAAACTTTCTAGCTGCAGGTTTACTGAAAAGAGAACACTGTTTTTTAGGGATAAAATATGACATCAACTTTCTGCCGAAGCATTTGCTTATGACCAGACTGCAGGAGAGCAGAACTGTCCTTTTTCTCTGCACTGTGAAAGCAGGCTCATTAGAGCATGATCATGGATGCATGGCTATGCCCTCTGATTGGCCCTCTCTATGTCAGTCTTGTTGCTATCTTAGTCTGTTTTCAGATTGCTCATTATTAGCCAATCAAAAAGACATTGTTAGGTCAAGCTTCTGATGTGGGAGTTTTTTAAAAGAATCTGTATGCGTGTGTGTGTATGTATGTAGGGCTGGGCGATCAAACGATAACTGTCAATATTGTGATAGAACTTTTTCTCGATAGCAAAATGAGTCTATGCAATAAAACTTTTATTTTGAGGGGTCCGAAAATAACACTCGCCACTTTTGAGCATTTTCTCCTCTTTGAGGGTTAGTTGCCACATGGCAAGTAAATGTTTATGTAAACTTAGTCATGTTTATTGGCTCTTCTTGAGGTAAATTTCTTTTGTCCTCTTCTTCGCTACTGTCTGCCCGCGAGGTAAACTAACACATGCGGCGTGAGACACCCCTTCACCTGGGTAGCGATTAGTTTTAGCTGATGAAACAATGGAACATGCAGCGATTTATAACAGGACCCAGGCAGAACTGGAGGATAAATATAAATATTAAATACTTTCAACTAACTATATTTGGCATCAGAGGTTAGAGAAGCAAACTCGCTATTTGCTAATGAATCAGCCTCTATGTTTATGGCTGTGACTGAAATTGTTGCAGCTCTTACAGTTCAGACTCCAGTTGTGAGTGTGGCAATGGCCAAGAAACGCTCATTCGGTTTAAACGTTTAAACTTTGTGCTGTGGCATATGCTAAAGAACATTCTGGAGAGGAATCTGCACCACATTTGGGGTGGATCATAACTTATCCGAGAATGGCGCATGCAGATGGGTGATATGGAGAAGACACTGCAGAAAAAGGAACAAACCATTTCCTGGTGGAGGTGCAAAGAAAACGAGCAACGTCTTAGAAGAACTGGTTTGAACATGGATTACTGAGCAAAGACGAAAAGGTTCGTGTGTCTCCAGGAAAATGATCTGCATGAAAGTAAAGTGGATTTTTGATTCAGAGATCTGATGGTTCAAAGAGAAAAGAAACGTCCACAGCCAGTGCTAATCAGAACAGAATACAATGTTCTCACCATTTCAATAAATTCTGAAATGTTCCTCTGGAGTTGTCTACATTTCTTGACTGAATTTCACTGCAAAATGAACCTATTGACCGTCACCACTCTGTCTTTGATGGAATAAACGCCGGTCTATAAGAAACTCCAAATTTTTGGAATGTATGTCAAAGCTACAAAAGGCAGATACACGGTATGCACATTCATCTTTGCAAAAATGTGGATGTTTGTTTTCATGGGTGAAACGCAGACGCGCTGCCCGGGTCAGCTCGAGGTTGATGTCAGGAAATGGGCGGCACTCACAAGGAGCAAAAGGCGGAGCCTCAAAGATAAATTATTCTTTAGTGGACCAAAGGTAATATGTGATCATCTATATGAATATAGTTTACTCTGAAAGGCTTAGGAATAGCATGATGTTGGCCCTTTAAAGACCCACTCCTATAAAAATCATGTTTTTAGTGTTTTTAACATGTTCTTGTAGCATTTTTCTCCAAATGGAGGACATGTATAAATAATTTAAGGTTAAAACTGTGTTTCTGCTGGGGTTTGTGACGCATCAACTGCCATGGGTGGGCTAAAGTCTCCCTACTCCGCGTCATTCTGCTTCCACTTGCAGACAAATAGATCCATGTACATCTTTGTTTTTCCTCGTCTGAGATGGAATCTGGATCAAAATCTGGATAGCTCTGATATTGCTCCCCCTTTTTTGCTACACAAATGATAGCTTGTGAGGAGCTATATGAGTTAACGGGAGAGAGCATAAACAAAGCTCTGATGAGAATATTAACAGAGCTAACTTCCACGCCAACAGTCCCGCCCACAACCCAGATGAGCATCTCTGAACTCCTGCCGCACTGCAGAAAATATGTCTTAAAATGCACCAAATGCTTTTTATTGTGGCTAAAAGCTCCATAACCTTGACCAAAAGACCACTGGAAACAATTTTACTATAGATAAATATATAGTTGGAGTGGGATGTTAAAGAATTGAAATGAGCCAAAAACCAAGCAATTGTGGTTAACACTGTGATAAAAGCACAAGGAGGTCATCTGTAACAAAGGAGCAGATTCCACACTCATTTAGTTTAGTCATTTGTTCTGTACAGCAGTTAGGTTTTAGTTTTACCAGAGAGTTCTCATTTAAAAATTGGAGGGCCATAAACTTTAAAAGAATGTAGAGACTGAAACTGTGAACGCCCACAAAAGCACACATGTGCATGAGACAAACACCTTCTTACGACAGAAGTCGGACTGGAACGAGCAGAGCTGAGTTCACCATCAATGACCATCAGCAGCTCTTTCAGGAGAGACAACAGCAAACCAGGAGACTGAAGAAAGAAGATCAGTCTGCAGGATGGAGAATGGGAGGGAGCAGCCCCATAAACTGAAAATACCTGCAGGGAGGGCATTCATGTAAATGAATGACATTAAGTTTGAGGAGAAATGAGTCATATATAGAAAGAAAACAACAGAGAAGGAGGATGATGAGGCCTATAAAGGACACGTGAGTTATTTGATGTAAAGGGAGAAGTGAGCCACTTCTCTCTAAAACCTCCACATAAATGATTAAAACAGGCTCACAGAGGGAAGACATTTGCATATAGATAAAAGCCAGTTTAATATTGTAAATTACCTTTTTATACTGCAATCCAGAAGATTTGTCTGTAATCTCTCCATAAACGTCTGGTGTTTTCTTTGCCTTTAGAGTGTGATGGGGGGGGGGGGGTCCCACAGAGGAGAAAAGCCTCTGCCTTCATGCTGCTTCCTCTGCTTTAATTAACAGATTATGTACATCTGCACGCTCCTGTCAGTCTCCTCCACTTCCCATCATCACCCAGAAACCTTTAACACACTCTCCCTCACACACACACACACACACACACACATCGATGATCCTAGACATTAACACATGCTTTAATACCATTTCAAGAGCAGATCATAACTCACCAGCAGAATCTGTTTGCAGCTGTCAATGGCCAATATTCGGCTTGTTTTTCTGACTTCAGCCTCACATGTTGCTTATGACCCACAACAAGTGTATCCAACAAATGAGAAGCAGCGAGTACTAGTTCAACATGCTCATACTTCAGCTCTAGATCCACTCAGAAGTTGTGCTGTGTGTACAGAGGTGAGCATGTAACCCATTGGGGTTACTCCCATTGGGGAGGTGTCATCTGTTTAAAGTTCAGTGGGGAGAACTGTCCCTGTGGTGTGAGGTCATGTCATGAGGAAGTGTGGCTCTGGTTCCTGTGGTCTTGAAGTTGCTTAGCTCATGCAGATGTGAGAGGGAGGTGCAGCCAGAGGTGAAGCTCCAGCTCAGCCTCACCTCTGGCTACAGAAAACCAGACAGCAGGTGAGAATGTGATGGGGGGTAGAAGAGTTCACCGGCATCTGCACAGGAGGATGAGGCTACTTCAGCTTCTGCTGAACCTCCTCAGCAGTGGATGTGAGCCTCCTACACACAAACATACAGACACGAACACACACACACAGAATGTCCATGAACACTGCAAACAATTGGATCCTTCCAAAGATTTAAAGATATTTCAGCAGGTTTAAAGTTGTCTTTGTTCTGCACCTCTGCAAGCTTTTTTCAGAATCAGCATAGTTAGGAACGTTTTGTCTTGTTAAGGAAATGATTAGTAAAATACGTCAAAATCATTTTGGTCCATACTCTTGACAATAAAAAAAACTGTATTTAAAACTAAAAAAACATGATATTCTTGATTTATGTAATGTTCATAAGACATCTAAATGCTTTTTATTCACATTTTCTTATGCTGAAATGGTACTTTATTTTTTGAAGGTAACAAACGCACTGTAATTCTCTGGTTCAGTTTTAACTTTTTTATATTTCAGTAGGACAAACGTTGACAAGTTAGACTGACATTCATTATCATTGTTTTAAAACAAAAAAATGTAATTCATGTTCTAAGAATATCTGCTAGTTTTAGATTCATGAAGGTTTGGATAGATTTGAATTTATGAAGATGAGCTAACTTGTACTAAGGTGGTTTTCTCATTTTGTTCATATTTTTGTTCTAAAATGACTCATTTCTGCACATTACACTTAGTACATAAAAACTCAAAAAATAAAAAAATGACTGTGATGCTGAGCGTCACGAGCGAGGGACACAGTGGCTGTTCTCATCATGTCAAGGTGGTGCAGAAGCTTACGCAGAAAAGCAAAAGGAAGCGACAGAACGCCCTTCCAACGATGCCTGCAGTTTCAGCTGACAGGTGTGTTTCATGGCTTTATTATGAGAAATGTCTTACACAGATCTACACGCCACTTACTTCTTATAAATATTTTAAACAAGGTATATCCACTGTGCTCCATCTTTCATGGGTGCATTTGAGCATTCTTTGTGATCAGTTAGGGCTACATGAACGCGCAGAGCATGAAGTCTGTTCGGTGTGTTCATGAGTTCAGCTGCTGTTTCAACTGAACACGGACAGGCTGAGGCTTGGCTCTGCTGTTAATCAGTTCATCTTTGTGTCCTGACAATAACATACTAAGAGTGACAGCGGCTGAACACCTGGATGATGAAAGTGAGCCATGAAGCCGAGTGAGAAGAGCAATTCCTCTGTCAGGTCCTCGCTGAGGCCTTCATGGCCTCTGCTGCTTCCATTTCTCAGCTCCAGGGGAACAAATGCAAATAAAATACAGATTTTACAAAATATTAATGTGCAGATAACGAATGAAAATATCTGTGAATTTTTTCCTTTGAATGTCCAGCAGCGATGCTTGAGATAAACAGAGCATGTCTTCAATAAAATGTCTTCATAAAACTTTACCTCAGTAGGAGGACCATCTTCCTCAAAAAAATATCCAAAATGAAGTAAAGAAAAGAAACTCATCAGATGCAGATTAACTGTGGTGAAAACAACAGAAAATCTTGTCATCTGTGACAAATGCTGTTAACAACACGGCGTGTAAAATGGAAGTCAGTGTGCCTTTACTTGTTATCTTCCGTGGATCTGATGATGCAAAGACAATTACCATTTCAAACAAGAGAGATCTTAGGAATGCCAATAATAAAGATTTTTGTGATACAAAAATGTGCTTGAAATAGTCCATAGTCTTTGGGCGGTTAGGCTCTGGGCAGAGAAAATCTTTGTTCTCGGACCGTAGGTGGATATAAACCCCAGAACCTACACACTGATGGTGGTTGAGGCCAGTCCACACCATAGTTTTGGTCCAGGTGGAGAATGGGGTGAAGGAGAAGCAGCAAAAACGTTTAGGATGTAAGGAGATGAATGTTCATGAATTTGAAAGCAGAAATATGATTGTGATTGGCTGAGAAGAAAGGGGGTAATTCAGCTATTGCATTAGAGTGAAGGTTAAATTGATGAGTGGTGTGTAGAGTGAGTGAGGCAAGAACCCAGCTTACCCAGAAGTGAGGTAGACCCTGCCTATTATAACTGTGCCAAAGCTTTCCCAGGTACCCTTGTTTCTGGGGACAGGCATGTGGGGGGGGGGTACCTTGATGCCGCTGCTTTTCCCCTTTTTTGATCTCACTTATCAGTTTTGCCTTCCTGAGCCTTTCTCGATTTGGCTGGACTTTGATGTTTGACATGTTCAGATTTATTTATTAAACCTTTGAATTTCTGCCATGAGCCTGGCCTCCTGGGTAGTGGCTTCTGTACAACCAGTTCCTGACACTTTCAGGATGAATATGCCATCACAAACTCTCAAAATCTTTTGTTTGCTCCCGGGTTTATTGCTACTGCCTTTGATGCTCCATAAACAAGAGAAACGATGCTATAGGTTTGAGCCTCCTGACTGACACCTTCAATCTTCTTCCGTCCTGGAATGTCTCCAGTTGACCAAAACTGTTTAGTCTGGCTATTCATTTACATCCCAGAGCAGAAGAAACCCACAATGAGGTGTGTCTTTTGTTAAGGTGCTGACACGCAGCGAGCAGATTTTTCTGGCAGATTAGAAGCCCCATCAACAGATATGTGTCAGATGGAATAAGATGTGATGCAGCTGTAGGGTTGAAGGTGAGCTCTGACACAAGAGCATCAGGAGTGCTGTGATGGGAATAGGCTGTGCTTGACTGGAATCGGGGCGTGATACTGTGTACATGCAGCAGCAGAGCTGGAGTCTTCAGACTGCTGTGTGGGAAACTGAAGACCCTCAAACCCGCAGGAGAGATTTCCTTCAACATGAGCATCATCAGCTCCACAATGAACCTCGAGCTGAATTCCACACTCTCAGAATGGTCATACATATGGGAGTACAAGCAGAGACAACGCCCAAGGTCCACCTTGAGGATCTTTAACCGCGGTAGACCACTCTGGTTCTTGTTTTGATCTGCATAGAAAAGACTTTCTAGTGTTCTCTACTGTAGATGCGGCACTCATCGTGGCAGCTCCTGCTCACCAACGGAGCTGCTTCATACAGAACAGGGGTGTCAAACTCAAGGGGGCCGGATCAGAAAACTCTACATCCTAATAATAGCAGGGCTTTCACATTTTCGCAAAGAGAAACACAAAACTACCAGAAATCATTTCATTTAATAAACTGTGTTTGGGCAAAAACATTTTAACATTAGGGACAACACGAGACTTTAGGAAAAGTACAAACCAACACAATGCCTCAGTTTAATGTGTGCATTTTACAAAATGTAGTCCTGCTTTCTTTTGGCTCCTGAAACTTGAGATTGTTTAGCCAGTAGTGCAACAAGTAGCATGTCCTGAGTAATTAATGTTCATTATGGAAAAACCTGCTCACAAAGGTAGGTAGTCCCAAAACGCACAGGATTTTTGCAGCCAGTGCTGTTAATTTAGGTACCTTGGCAAGAGAAGCTGATCAAACATGTCCAAGCCCACAGATGCAAATTTGTCCTTTAATGTTAATCACACTATAAATCTATTATTTCAAGTTGCATGTTGGTGGGCATATCAGAAGGTCTGACTGTGAACAGCGTGGAAAAACTGTGAACTCTGTCTCGAGTTCACTGAACTGAAATCGTCTCTCAAACTCCCTCCACCATCCTGTGATCTTTTCCTTATACAGTGTCATGTCAGCAGCAGGGTTGGCTACATACACGTCTCATACTGGGAAAATGAGCAAAGTTACTGTTTGCAAGTTGCACCTCCCACAATGGCCTTCACACTCAGCGTAGGGATGGGAGACCTGAGTGTTGCACGCAAACACCGCAACTACCAGCAGCCTGACGGACGCCAACACCCAGCCTCCCGTCCAACTACCAGCGACTCTAACAAGCGTTGCTGGTTCTCCAACCCGACCATCTAACAATAATAACTGCTTTTATTACACACAAGAACAATTCAATAGCACTATCAATGCAGAAGGCAAACTGTCAATAATACACTTCAATAGCAGAAGTATGTATAAAAACTATGATGATATTAAAGAATTCTTGCAAAAATGTGCCCACCCATTTAGTGTCATAGCCATAGCAGAAACTTGGTTTAATGAGGAAAAAGGAATCAATCACAACTTGGAAAACTACGACCTCAATAATGTGAAAAGAATAAACAAAATAGGAGGGCGAGTTGCCTTGTATACACACAAATCACCTAGATTCAATATAATAAAACATGTCAATCACAGTTGAAAATGGAATGGAATGCATAACTGTGGTAATATTTAACGAAAAGGAAAAATAAAAAACTTAATCATAAGCTGTATTTATAGACCACCCAGTGCAGACCTTAAAATGTTTTAAGAAAATATAGAAAAACACTCAAACAAAAGAACAACTGATTTATTTATTCATACAATGTACAGCATGTCCTTCTATCCAACAATCACCAAACCTACGAGAATAACAACTCATAGTGCCAAAATCATTGATAATATTCTTACTAATATAATGACAAATCACTTAACCAGTGGCTTGTTCATAAAGGATATCACTGATCAATACCTATATTCACAGTATTTGAATTTAATACAACCAAGAAATTAAAAACAGTCACATATGAAGGATTAAAAGCTAAGGAAACAATCACCGCATTTAAGAACAGTCTGTATTTACAGAACTGGAATTCAGTATATGAACAAATAGATGTAGATAAAGTATGTGATCATTTTCTAGAAATATGTATATCTTTGTTCAATAAACACTGTCTGATTAAAAAGAAAAAGAAGAAGAGCAAAAACAATTTGTCAATCCCTGGTTAACTAAGGGGATATTGAATGCCTTTATGAAAAAAAAAATACTCTACAAAATTTTATCAAACTGGAAACAAAAGAATCAGAAGAGAGATATAAAAACAAGTTAACAGATGTAATTAGAAACAGTAAAAAACTGTATTACAACAGAATATTATATAAAAACAGAAATAATACAAAAGGAAGCTGGGACTTTTGGTAAATATGACCCTACAAAAGCAACATTTCCTGATTGTTTCTTCAAACAGGGAAAGACACAATATGATTACAGTAGTAAATGAATTTAATACATTTTTTGTGAATGTAGGCTCAGATCTATAGCAGCAGAAATACCAGATGAGGATATTAGGCAGTTCAGCAACAAAATAAAAATCAATCCACACTCAATATTCCTCACAGCAACTACAGAACATGAAATCATAAATATTGTCAATAAGTGTAAAAATAAACGATCAACCAACTGCCACGACATAGACATGTCATTGGTGAAACAGTTTGTCAACTTTATTTCTAAACCTTTATCTTATATCTGTAACCTATCAATTTAAATAGGCTGTGTCCCCAATGACATGAAATAGCAAAAGTAATATCAATCTATCAAAATGGTGATAAAAATTATCGACCAATTTCATTATTGCCACTTTTCCAAGATTCTGGGAAACTTTTCTTTTTGGCGTTTAGATAAAAGTAATGATAAACATTCAATAATCAATGAAGGACAATATGGTTTCACATCCAAAAGATTTACTTCAATGGCTGTAATTGATGCCTTTGAAGAAATCACAAAAACAATGGATCGAAATAAATATGCAGCTGGGATATTCATAGATCTTATGAAAGCATTTGATACAATAAATCATAAAACTCTGATAGATAAACTAGAACGACATGGGATTGGAGAAATGGCAGGGAAATGGATACAATGTTATTTAAGTGGAAGAATTCAGTATGTCAACATTGATCAATGCGTGTCTGCTAATCTTACTATTACTTGTGATGGTAAATGGCGTTTACTTATACAGCTCTTTTCTACCTTCATTGAAGGCCCAAAGTGCTTTACAGTCACGGATCAATTCACACGCTGATGGTGGCTCGGCTGCCGAACACTGGCGCCAACCTTCCATTAGAGGCAACGTAGGGTTCAGTGTCTTGCCCAAGGACACTTCAACACATGGGCGGGCAAGGTGGGAATCAAACCTGCAATCCTTCGATCACAAGCCACTGCACCACGGCCGCCCTAGTGTGTCCCTCGGGGTTCTGGTTTAGGACCTAATTTATTTAGCATGTACATAATGATATATTTAATGTATCCAAATTATTTAAACTTGTGCTGTACGCTGACAGCACAAAGACAGTATGTTTTATAGCAATAATAGCTATGATATCCTAATTAGCAATATTAATGAAGAACTGCAAATAATTTAAAAAATGATTGATAGAAACAAACTAAAACAGTTATAATATTTGGCAATCATTAAGAAAATCCCAATCAACAAATAAATATAAATGGAGTTAAGGAAAGATTTATAGGAAAGGCATTATGGATTATGGGTAATCTGGACTATAGGTTATCTGTAGCATACTAATCAGCTTTTCAAACAGTCGAAATTATTAAAATGACAGGATCTCATAAATTATCAAACAGCTCAAATACCATATAAAACATATGATAACATATTACCATGCAATATCCAGAGGTTATTTATATTGAGATATAATTCAAGGAAACTAAGAGGAAAAGGGAAACTTAAACAATCTGCAATACAAACAAAAAGCAGAGAATTTTGTGTGTCGGTATGCGGAGTAAAAAAATGATGAAAATATGGGGTTAGAACGCAGACAGTGCAAATACACACACATATATATATATATTAAAAAAGCAATTAATGGACGATATGGGAAAAATACAAGAACTTGTGACGTGTATATAATGACAGCATGCATTCTATATGTGCAATAATAGATAAAAAAAATTGCGTAGTGAAAATGTGAAACTATAGTTGCAGACATAAACCTATGGGCACATACAAATACTGTGGTCATTATTCTGTTGATAGGGAATGTTGTGATAAACTTTAGCTGTGATTGATATTATTACAAGTCGCCACCATTGTTTAATTGATCTTTAAAGAATTGAGGGGAAGGCTTTATTAAGCAATAATTCTGCCTGCTTCCTTTCAAACATGTTGTAATGTATAATGTATGTTGTGCTCGTGGTTAAATGTGTAACTACAGATGAGATTGCAACATAATTGTGTGTGGAAGTAACAGGTTTTTGAATAAAAAAACGTAAGCTTTATTTTGAATGCACATATGTTATCATACCACTGCGTGCCAATTTTTCTGCCCCCCTGCAAGTTTTTATTCAGATTGTTCAAGTACTCTGTCATATCAACCTTGAATCCTAGGTCCTGAAGCCATTGGTTGCATTGTAATTCTACAACAAGTTTGCCTTTTATTATCATAAACTGTCCAATTTCTTCACGTAGCTCAAAGAAGCTCTTCAGCACAGCACCTCGGCTTAACCACCGTACTTCTGTGTGGTACGGCAGACCATGGGTTATATTACTATCGCAAGAAAGCAGTCAAATTGATGATTCAGATCTCTGGCTCAGATTAAATTAACAGTACGGAAAAGAACCTCCATGACATGATCATTTTTTTGCTTCTAATCTTCTTTGTGAATTTTGTCACAACACCTGCCTTTTTCCCAACCATTGAGGGCACACCGTCGGTAGCCCGGCTGACAGCCTGAGACCAGTCCACACCTACGCTGTCCAGTGCACCAACGACAGCACAGAAAAATGTCTTCAGTTTTGGTGGGATTTAGCAAAGGCACCAACTCCACACTCCTCCGTAACAGTCAAAGTCTCACCAACACCACGAAGAAATATGGCTAGTTGAGTGGCATCAGTGATATCAGCGCTCTCATCAATGGTGACAGAAAATGCAGCAAACCACTTTTCAGTTGTTTGTCCTGTAGACAGTTCTGAAATTCTTTCTGCAACACAATTCCTTGAAAGGCTGATGTTGGCAAAGGCTTGTCGTTTCTGCGGACACACAACTTCTGCAGCCTTCAGCATGCATGCTTTGATGAACTCACCCTCCCAGTTTGGCTTCCATGATGATGCTATTTAGCTAGCGATCAGGTAGCTTGCTGTAACAGCGGCATCATTAACCTCTTTGCTCTGGGTGAAAACAGACTGCTGTTTCTTCAGTCCCAGCAATAATTCATTTATCTTTTTCTTCTCAGTTACCTGCTGAAGTTATTGTATTTTTGGCCATGCCTTGTCTCATAATGGCACTTAAGATTAAATTCCTAGTTACCTATTGAACTCTGTGAACAAATAGGAATCGGTCCATTGTTCTTGAAAAATCCTGCACTCGATGTCCACTTCTCTTTTAATTATACATACATATATATATATATATATATATATATAGCTTACATATAGCTTAAAACAAGAAAAACCTGGAACTGTTAGGTTGTAATAAAGTTTATTTTGAACGATAAGGAGGACTTCCGGTTCAGGCCAGGTGTTTTTGGCTATGGCAGGAGGCGGCAACAGAGGTGCTGGAGACGCTCAGTCCTCAGTCAGTTTTAAATGCTAACAGAAGGGTTTACCAAAGACATCTAAAGAGTGAGGAGGCGAGGCCACGGGGGGGGTTAGGCCCCAGAGTGGGCCAGCTCCCTTCATCTGTGAGCGGAGTGATGGAGAGTGGGATCTAAGTGTCTTGCCTCAGTGATGCATTGTCCAGACGATGTATTGATTGGCCCTGTGTGTTTGCTCGGATACATCATGTCATCCTTGTTTAGAGCTTGGCATCTCAGACTGACGCTCCTACGGAAAACTCATGGAATGAAAGCTATGTGCCCGGGCTCGCTAAGAGTCGGGGTAATGATGGATCAGATCGTCTGCCTGATCTCCAGGCCTGACTGTGGAGCGTCATCTTCATCAGACAGCGCCTGACAGGGCGTCCATCATTTCAAAGCCATGCCGCCTTGCACAGTCCCTGCTGGAGAACCCTGCTTACATCAACACATCGGCAGCAACTTTATCATATACGGCTATTAAGAACTGAGCTGCAGGCACAAACTGAAGCTCCATAGTGACGGATGGTCACGCCGGGTTCAAATCCCCTGAGTCACATTGTCGCTCACACAGGAGTCTACAGATTAGAATTGTGCACTCAATTCTGAAGAAGTTGTATCTAGTTATTTTAAGTTGATCTAATCTGGATCTTGTTTACCTTTGGCAATTTTCACAACACACCCCATCTCTTTACTGACTGTCCTGCTAGCACACGCTCTCTCTTTTGTTTCTTGTCCTGGGCCAACAGGAGCGGAGAGTTTCTAAGCTCAGAGAGAATTCATGGCTACAAGTAGGTTTATGTAGTTTTGGGACAGACCATAGTCTGTCTAAAAACCACTAAACCAATGAGCCACTTTTGGATTTGTTGCTAAACTTTATTTTTTATTATATTGTAATTTCCTTTTAGTGTTTAGACTAGGCAAAATGTGGGGAATAAAAATGGTGGGAGATTGGAGGGTAGGGGGCAAAAAACAGGAACAACATAATAGCAAAAAAGTGGTTCATGGTTTTTAATTTTGACTAATGTGTTTTAACCCAAGGGCTGCTTTTGTGCACAAACACACACACACACACACAGAAAGATCTCATGATCGGAGTGTGAATTGTTGGCTGTCTTTTATACGATGCTCAGTGACGACCCACAGTCATGCGTGGAAACACTGACAGGCAAGAAAAGATTGGAAAACATAACGGGAACTCGTTTGCAGTTTGACAGTGAAACTATCTTGGCTTTGTGAACCCTGACGGACAAACAGCAGAACATTGGTGTTCAAGCAGCTTCTGTTTTTATTTTGTGTCACTTGTTATGTGTAGATGTATGTAAATTCATTTGTAATTCTGTGTGTAAATTATACATTCAGAATAAAAATCAATAAATCTAGATGTATTCGTCAAATTTTAGATGAAAGATTTTAAGATTTAAATAAAAATTAACGGAAGTTATAATTCAACAGTTAACCTGCTATGTGGAAAAGCCCAGAGAACTGGGTTCTCTTCAGAAATGGCTCGTGTTCCCCATCACTATGTTTTTTGTTTTTGTTTTGTCAACCATCAACAATAATGAACCAAATTTAGGCAGAACCTGGATAATTACAACATTATCCTACTTCTGAAGCCACTTTGTGGCCAATCCAGCTCCACAGGGAGTTTTGATCAAACAATTGTTCTCCATGACACTGGTTTCCCTCCTGTTTTGTCTTGTGTACCTCGTTGTGTTTGTAATACCAGGAGCATCCCTCACTATTATTTACAGGAAGGCTCTACCAAATAAAATGTACTGAGAAAACCAATTATTATAATGAAACAAGTCACCTCTGTTCATTCATAAATAAATATTGTATACCTGCTGTAATCAATTTTCAACCCGTTTTGTCCAATCATTGGTATTTTGCTTTATAGTAGATTTAGTCTTAATAAAGTTATGTTGACATCTTTGAAGGACACTGTCTTCTACACTGTTTTATTGATTTATTTCAGAAATTTTGACAATTAAAATATTTTTTAAAGGCTCTTGCATACTGAAGTGCTCAGTCCCTCATATGGGGGTTAGCCAAGATAGCTATCAAGGACCAGTTTTCCTAAGCCTGTAATCACAATCACTTGCTGCCTTTTTGTGTCCATTTATAGAAGATTTTTGTCACAACACTGAGACAGAATGTCTTCCAGTAGTCAGGACACCCTTGGTGACGGTACACCATCACATGATGTGAGGGACCTGATCAGAAGTCTCTTGTTCTGCTGCATCTCTGTGAATCAGTGCTTTTGTTTCTGCACAACACTGGAAAATGTTCATTCATCTTTGAAATAAGGGCTTTCTGCACGGCAGCACACCAGGAAATTTCAGAAACCAAAGACAGAAAAAAAAACAATCAAAACTTTATATCTGCTTAAAACGAGGATTATAGCGAGCTGGGTGTCACATGTAAAAACATCCTTAGCTATGAAAGCCCCTCTGATCCTGTACACAGAAAAGCCACTCACGTGTATTGAATCTCTAATGAGATGCACTTACTAGTACTCAGGCCGAGCACAATCAGGTCCAGAGAAACAGCATGTGCAGAATTCAGTGCAGAGGAAAGTGGGAATGAACTGCTAACATGCAGTGGAGTTGAAGCACAGTCTGGAAAACGTTTTGGTTGGGTCCTAGTGGATGTAAACGTGTATGTATACATTACTGCCCAGACCTCACACAAGTGTCTGGTTGATGTTATTCAGATACAGTGCTTAATACAGTAAGAAGACTGTAATAATCTCTGAACGTTGCAGATGTCAGTCTGTGATCCAAAATAACGACAAACAGACCTTTTAACCATTGATCATTGACCTGTATTAAAAAAAAAAAAAAGTACTTTAATTGATGTTCCTAACTGTTCTCCCCCTCATCTAGCAATCATATCCAATCCTGCTTGTCTTCCAAGAAAAAAAAACTACAGTATTTTCTGAACTATTGGGCGCACCAGAGGGATGCATCAATGAACGGTCCATTTTCACACTTACAGCAGATATGAGGCGCACCGAACTTTGAGGCGCAATATGTGAGACAAAAGAGGCAGAGATAAGTATGTAAGTGAGTCAAACTGCCTTCACTGAACCTGCCTTCTAGAACTGATTTGGAACACTCTACGTGTCAGCCACAGTAGATATTTACAATGACTCCCAGCCCTGTTGGCAACAAGTAAGAAACTCAGACTGATAGACTACCGCAAAAACAAACGTTTCTGTGACTACGCTGACTCCCAACATTGTTCGTCACGTGTAATCAGTCCAAAGCCACTAGACGTTAGCTGAATTAGCATGTTTCCAATAACATCCAGCCTTGTTTGCACTGTGTAAATAAACAGACTGGCACTTCAACAGACCACCGTGTACCACTCAAAATCGCTTTGATATCAGTAATCACAACCAGAATTATTCTGTATATAAGGCACACTGTTGCTTTTTGAAAAATAAAAACAAGGCTCTAAAGTGCGCGTTATGGCACTAAAAATAAAGTTAATACAATGAGACAATCAAACCACTGGAATGGAATATGTGCTACCACAAACCTTGAACACTTGAAACCTTTTCTTCTCAACATAGCTATTCAAATTCCCTCA
Organism: Adrianichthys oophorus; assembly: GCA_036245035.1. Lineage (NCBI taxonomy): Eukaryota > Metazoa > Chordata > Actinopteri > Beloniformes > Adrianichthyidae > Adrianichthys > Adrianichthys oophorus. The sequence continues at coordinate 510,786 of BSAI01000122.1, read as the reverse complement.
CTACTCTGCGGTTAGTGCACAAAAGAAGACATTTGCAAAGTGGGTATTCTGGGTATTTCCCAGAAGCCTCAGCGAAAAACCAGTGGGCATTGATGCTAGCTAGCCTGTGGAATATACACCACAATGCATTGTGCATTTACTTCAGCAAATGGATGACATCATATTGGAGTTTAAAAAAAAACATCAGCAAAGTTGTGAGGTGCATGGTCAGTGTCCTCGGCCCACAGCGAGCAGGCCCTGGTTTGAACCCCAGCTGGGACCTTGCTGTTGAGTTTGCATGGGTTTTCTCCGGACGCTCCGGCTTCCTTCCAGGTTAACTGGTTACTTTAAAGTGTCCCGAGGTGTGCATGTGTGACCAGGCCAGGTTGTACCCCACCTTTGCCCACCAGTAGCCGGAACAGGCTCCAGCAACCACGTGACCCTGAAAGGTGTATAGCGGGTTAAGAAAATAGATGGAAAAAGTAGTATCCAAACTGCATTCAAATCCAGGGCCCCAATATGTTTTTTTTGGGTCTTATGAAGGGAGGAGGAGATTTTGAAACAGCCAACATGTATGTTGACATTGGCCAGTATAAGACCATCAAAGCTTCTGCTGCCTTGTCAGAACTTTTGGGGAACTTCAGAGGACTGGAGCCTTGAGAACAAGAATATCACAAGCAGCAGCTGTGAAACGTGCATCAAGCTGACATTAGGACAGAATGATCAAATGCAGCCACAAAACCCTAGCCTACGTTCTCTCTCATTACACATGAAAAAACGATGCCGTCCAAGACTAATTCTAATATCTGAAGCCCACCGAGGAGAGACCTGGATGCTGCGTGCATGGGAGACCCATTAGGAATGCCATGGTGACTTGAGTTCTATTTCATCCCCCTGACCACCGGAGGCGGTGCTTCAACCACTGAATGTTCCTTCTTGCACGTGTCTAGTTCGAGAATTTAATGACAACAGTCACCTGTGACCTCCTGGTGACCCCATGTGAGGCTATAAAGTCACGTGGCACCAGGAGCACGGTCCCAACACCTCTCGCAAGATTGCAAGGAGCCCGAGGGACTGGGAACTCTCATAGAACATCTGTACATAGTTACATATGTAACTTTTGCTTTTTCCCATTCCTATTTTATAGAGGAGAAAATAGATGTTCTTATTTTGATTGAATGGTTGTTGTTTTGGATCACAGGTCTACACCTGGGAAAGGAAAGGAATAATAGGACTGAGGTGTGACAGTTGTTCTGTGACTTAGTGCCATCATCCGAAGTAAATCCCACTACAACTTGTTTTTAAGAGACTTGAGCACTAAAGAGCTCTTTTGACCCAGAGACAAAAAAGTCCTTCAGAGGGAGGCAAGAAGTGCACACAGACAGAGTAGATGAACAGAGAGCTACAGAAGAGCTTTATTAAGCATGCTACAGAAGTGATGCTGAACACAAGAGACACCATGAGAGGGGGAACCCTGAAAACCAGCCAGCCAAAGGTCTATGCCCTCCATTAGTTAAATAATAATTAATACCAAATTCTTTGTTTAGCGACTACAAAAGTCAGGAAAAAAAATGTTTTTGACAAAATGCCTCCAGTTTGGAGGATGTGTACATTTGTTTCTTCATAACTGCTTAAGTTTCTGATAACTGAAGAAGCACAGAAGGCACAGCAGCTTTGGTCCGATGAGTAGCCCTCTCAACAAGAGTCACAAGACAAAGAAATCACAGTGTTCTGCTTCCTGGGGACACATCCACTACATAATACAGGCCTGAGCGACCCAGTCCATCGGATCCACAAACCGGCTCGTCGGGTGATATGTTCAACAATCAGGGTGGGGCACAGCTGCCTCGGACACTCATGATTGCCCTTCACTGAATAAAGCTTGGATTGATAAAAAAATTCTGACAGTTCACGTTGAGGTCAGACTCAGGCTACTAAACACTTGAAAGAATTCAAGTCGGCAATAAACCCTTCAAAAACAGTTGTGAGGAGAACAAAGCAGCTCATGTTCACACTAAACTCCACTACTACAAACGTCAGTCTCCTGAGCAGGAAAACACACACTGGCCTGCTGTGGGAACAGTCAGTACTGTCAAGTAAGGCACAAAAGTACAATACAGAATCAAAAATACTGATTGATGTACATCTAATCACCACACAGAAAAACAATTATGTACATTTTGTGCTGAACTTAAAACTACAGCAGAACAGCCAACACTTTCTTAAAAAATAAAAAAAACCAAAAACAAAGGCTGAAGTCAAAGTTTTAGTCTTTGAAAAGGAATGACTGGAACAACAAAACTCCCCAAACATCAGAGTAAATCTACGTGGTCCCTCTGCAGTCCAGAAAGCATGCTGCCCATCTGAGCTGTAAACCACAGCAGCTAAGAGTCTGAGCGCCCCGCTCCTCAAATGGTAGACTTGGAGAAGGACACTCTGAGGTGCTGGTTGGCTCCCATGTTGTAGTTATGAAGGTCAACCAAAGCCTGAATGGCCTCTTCCACCGTTGACATCTGTATCAGAGCCATCTTCCGATCCCTGAAAGACACAAGTTGGATGCTTCTTTCACAGTTGTTTCTGCTAGTTACCTTCACATGACTCAGACCAGTCACTGCTTACTGGCTCAAACATGGCGGGGTCCCTATTGCAAGAGAATGGCGACTGAACTGACTTCATTTGGTTGAAGCCAGAAGTAAGCCATTTTCTATGGCTGACCTCAATCTCACTCAAGTCCAGTTCTCATATACAAACAATGAACTTGACTCATTAGTCATCTAGGACATTTTATAAAGCATTTGGATCTGGATTTGGACAGCACTGCAGACACACTCCTGTCATGCTGAATTTGATCTGCAGCGAGCGACAGTGCATTGAACGTCATGAGAGGGTGACATCACATGGTGCCGCCATTCTGATAACTAAGACTGGGTTTGGCACATGAAGTTTGAAAAAATAATTTCCAAGCTTTGTGGGATTTTTTTTACATTTATTTCAGAAGCAGTAAAATTGCTGCTGTTTGGTCTGGCTTTAAGGTCTCTCCGTCGTCACTGATTTTTGAAATCCTGAAACAACAAACATTCAAAAAGAGTCAGCCTTTGGGCCACAGACGTTTTCCAAAAACCACACAGATGCTGCATTTTGAGGGTTTGATACTACTCTAGAAAAACTACTTACAGATCATGTTTAAAATTTCTCAGATTTCACTCGTTAGTCCAAGGCTCTTTTCACACCAGAGAAGTCCCAAAGACTGTCTCAGTGAGTGAAGAATGAAACTGACTCCCACACCTTTGGTCTAGTTTGGTTTTCTTTCACACACAGTGCTTTTGGAAGTGGATCATAGATTAAAGAGAAGCAGACTGCCTAGAAAACTCCAGGCATTCACGTGTAGGCAATGTTGCTCAATCAAGACGGGGAAAAAGAAAGAAAAATAGTGGCTAGTCCTGCTAATCCTCTGATTATAACATTGTTCTCTGTTGGACTATTACAACTCAGGTGCTGTCAGTTCTGTGCAACAGGCAGTTTATTTAGCTCCTTGTAATATGAGGCACTGAAGTCATTGGCTTCTTCTACTTTACTTCCAGTATGCTCCACCCTAAAATGATAAGACATCTGCACCATAAGTCAGGTGAGCTTTCAAACTTGCCATACAAGCAAACTATCCAAACCAACACCTCTGGTGTGAATCGAACATACTGGAAAAACTTAAAGGCTTTGACGGTTCCCCCCGTGTTGGAAAACAGCAACCGCAGGTCTTCCTCAGCCACGTCCTGCCTGTTGAAAAGAAACAGCCAGATCCAGCAAAAAAACCATCAGATTCAGCTGACTCAAAACAATGCTAGGCATTAAACATGACATTTCTTTTTATTTGCAGTCCCTCTTGTCAAAAGACATAAAACTGGATGAATGGCAATAAAGTGTTTTTAGCATCCAATAAAACCAAAAAACAGGTGGCATCATCATTGGCCTTCAAACAGCAACAGTCATTGAACACATTTACTGATGCTGATGCTCCTTTCTCTGTTCTGACGTCCACAAACAGTGGCAGTGATTGTGGGGATGTGGCGTTTTGGCTTTTTTACTGAACAACCAGCATACAACAGGAGGAAAACCGTGGGCTCTGTGCAGAGTCTGGAGGTCACACCTTCCTCTCCATCTCCAGTAACATAACGGTACATGCTTTAAAGTACACTCACCTGAGCACACATCTCCCCTTTTTCTTCTCATGTTTTCTCTCTTTTCTCTGCTTGGTTCAGAATACAACCAAGAATAAGACAGTTCTTAAAATAAAGATTAGTTTCAAATACAAAGGGGCTCATATGAATATACACCTGGTCTGTCAATGGAACATTGACTGTATCAATAAAGGAGTCTCTCAGCTCTGTTAGCTCAGCTGCTGGACGCCACTAATAGGAAAAAAGGTGGTTGTGACCCGATGGGCCAGAGGCCACAGATCCCCCAACAGGAGGCTGGTTTACACCTGGGGCTGGTTACCTCCCAGCTTTGGATGATAAATTTGTTTTTTGTTTTAGCTCAGGGGGCGCACTAGGGCATGTGGGTACAGCATAGCGTGTAGTTTTCTAATGCCACGGACTAAAAGGTCATTGTTTGTGTGCATAAGACACCTAATCCTATATTGCTCCTCAATCATGAAAGTAGTCTGTAAACTGCCACAAGTAGGTTTTTTTTAAAACATGTAGATGATGGAATACCACTGTCAGTAAACAGAGACAGCAGGAGAGCCAATATTCCATTCAAGTGTCATTTTGTCTGAGACTGCTTCGCTGGATACTTACGGGACATTGGACAGATGAAGAGTGGCCGAAGGCGGGAAAATGTTCTGGAAGTTCTTGGAGCCAGGTTTCTTGAAGCGATGAAGGGAGGAGTTGGTGAAGTCCTTGGTCAGGCCCTGGTCGTCCAGGCCGTCACGAGGCAGAGCCACTGACTGGTGCTTGGACAAGGTGACTCGGATTATCTTCCCATACATCTTCTGTCCGTTCAGGTGGCTCATTGCTTGAACCAGGAAAAGAAAACAGCAATCATGGAACGTGCGAACAGTCAAGAGTAGCGGTCCCCACACTCCAGGCCTCAAGGGCTGGTCTTGACACCTGTGGTCTGGAGCACGAGCAAACAGCTCACTGACATAACTTTTTAAAGATCAGCCATCATCTAAGACAACAGGTCAATATTCAAACTCTGTGTGATGATCATATTCTCTCACCTCTTTCTTGAGGAAGATTTGGAAATGAAAGTAGCCGCAGCCAAGTCACTTCACCAGGTCACCACTAGATGGGCTTTTTTTTTTTTTTATAAAAACACACCATTCACCTCAATTTAAAGTAATTTAACTTCACATCCTCATGTGGATTTAACATATTTTTCACATCAAATCAAAATGATGAACTAATGATTCAAATCCACTTGACTGATGAGTGATCTCCAGACACAAGTGATTGGCTGAACATTAGAGGTGAAGGTTTCAGGTCTATTCTGGTTTTTTCCAGCTCAGGCAAAACAGAAACTATTGTTTCAGTTTAAGGAAGAAGCAGCCATGATGATAAACCAGGGTCAGGTTTAATCCTGAACAAGAAAAGATGACTTAAAAAAAAATAAAACAAACCTTTAACGTCTCACCAGAACTCACCAAGCTGGGCCTGATTAGAATCGGACATCTGAATCAGAGCACTGTCCTTCTTGTTGTAGAGGATTTTCACCCTCTGGACATCCCCGTACACTCCTGCGGTGGAACCGCAGCACAGACCAAAGCAGACCATCAGTAGAAAACAATGGAGAGCAAACAAGAAACAAATATTTACTCAAACCAAGAAAAGAAAAAACATACAAGAGGTTAACAATAGTTCTGAGAGCGAGAAGAGTGGAGAAGAACAGAAAAAGAAAAGAGCGTTCCCCCCACCCACTCCCTCTAAATAAAGAAATATCAGGCCGTGTCAGATGGCTATACATATGAACAACATGCAAACACAATGTTAACCGTGCGTTACGACTCTGCTGTCAATTTTAGAGCACAGGAACGAAAATTAACCCAAACCACTAAACAGGGAGCTCAATGTTTACAAATGATAAAGAGAAGCTAAAGTAAGTAAATCCATTTAAATATGCCTGAATCAGTATCGCTAATCAAACATGGGTCCCAAAGACAGAAGTGAAACAGAGTGAAAGGAGAGAAAGAGGGAGAAATGAGAGAGAGCTAACGATAACATACCGAAGAGGGTAAACAGACTTTGGGGCGTAACCATCTTTAGAGGGAGAGAAGAGCAACAAGCAGCGTGAGACAGGTAGAGAGGTAGAAGAGTCGGAGCGGAGGTAGAGATGGACAGATCAATCCAGAGCGGAGGTAGGTAGGAGGGATGGTGGTTTTTGTTTTTCCTCCGCAAAGGTCATGGAGGAGGGGGAGGAAACATTGGCCGTAACGGCAGGGAGGGGGAGGTTGGTTAATATGGGAGCAAGAAAGGGTGATGATGTAAAATGATTTTAAAAAATGAGGGAGGGATGGAGAGAAGATAGAGAAGGGGTGAGGGGCAGATTGACAGGGAGGCAGACGCACATTTGGAAAGGGGAAAAAAATTCAAAGCAAGGGGAAAAAGGGACAAAAATAAAATATAGGTCAGTACACTGGAATAATGCAGGTAGTTTGGTCAAAGATTATGGCTTGGATCAATGTTTTCCTTAGTCCAAACACTGCAAAACAGCCAAAAGGTCTCTCATCCTGGACAGGCATGGGATAAAATCATGATCAAATCAACAGCATCAAACCAGAACCATGGAATAAAAGAACATGCAGTAGTAGGTCAGCAATCTGAGACTGGACAAACTTCAAAGAGAATGGCAGCAGCAGACTGAGAGGAGGTCATGCAGTGCAGGTTAGTCTGAGCAGCACAGGCAACAGGGATGCAAAGCCAACCCTCACACAAGCTTCAGGAGAGTATCGCTCTGATACTGTCCCATCTCCAGAAACACACAGTTAAAGATGAGCAGAGAGAGATTAGGTGAGACAAATGAAACGTCCTTCAATCGTCACAGCTGACTCACACAACCAAACACTGCAGAAGAAACAGACGGAGAGCAAACATTTCAGAGAGCCAGCTGTTTGTTCGCGTGTTAAGACACAACAAAAGGCTTTCAAATGAGCTTTCATGTGTGCTGAAGACAGGTGAAGAGCTCAGCGAGAAAAACAGAAGAGACAGTTAGCCAGGTAAATTGAGTTTGCCGAGAGGAGAAAGGCAAAGGCATCAGGACAGGGAAGGGAACGTTCTCGCACTTTCTGAACACAAAGAGAGCTGACAGGGAAACAGACTGGCGCAGTAAGACACAAAAGTAAACAGATGACTAACAGCAACACAGGAAAACTTTCCGACAGAAATCTACAGAAAACTGAAGACTTGAATTTTAGTCGGATGCATGCCAGGACAGTTCAGGTTCCACCTTCACAAGGTCACACTTCAATTAGATTTCAACTGAACATGACTAAATGGATGCTTGCATGTAAAAATAAGATAAGTGACATGCTTTTGATCAAAAATACAAACAAGGACGTTTAAATTATAATGGTATCTTGTGAGTTAAAGACCCAATCCAGTGAGAATAGTGTTTTTGGTGATTCTAACTTGTTCTTGTGACTTTTTTCTCATGATGGAGGACATATATAAAGACAATTAAGCTCAAAACTTAATTTTAAAGTATTTCTTTATTTGAATCCTTGTGAACCAGAAGCAAATGAAAAAATGTCATTTAAGTATTTGTTATGTAGAAAATACACTGGCCGTCCACAGGAATCCCTCCTCCAAGCTCTGCCTGTGTGTGTGTGAGTGAGTGTGTGTGCATGCATGCACGTGGGGAGAGCTGCTTCGTGCCGACAGTCCCGCCAACAACTGAAAGGCAAATTTCTAATCAATTTACCTCTAAATATCTCCTTTTTCATTTTTTTCCTCTGCTAGAGTGTACAGTATTATGCTTTGATTGTTCATGAGAATTTATGAACTAAACTGTCCATGACCAGCCGACGGTAATGAGCTTGAATGTAAAATGCAGCTTAAGAAGTCAACAAACTCATCAAAAAGCGTGAACATGAACACAAACGTAAAATGGATCTAACAAGGAGCTGAAGTGACCAAAACTGCAACATGGAAGGGAAAAACAGAATGGATGGTGGATGTGGAGCCGGGGGTGTCCATCATAAAGCTGCCTTCATGTGACTCACCTCTTCATTGAGGTTGCTCACGAGCAGGACCCCGCCAGATCCTGCTTGTGCGGCGAGGACCACCCTACCCGCTGCAGCAGCCGCTGCCGCCGCCGCACTCAGAGGGTTCAAAGCTCCTGGTGGGAGGGACCACACAATGATGGAGGGGGGAGCAGCTCAGTTCACCACATTACAGCTTCATCACATTGAGAAAGCACACCCGCTGTCTGTTTACAGCCAGTTGCAAATGATATATTTCTATAATTTTCCTTAATACTAAATACAAATGACAGTCAGTTCGCATCATTTTCAAGTCATTGACCATTAGAGTAAATATTAAATGTTATTGAACAAACCTCCTAAAGATAACAGCACTGTTCCACATGATTACACACAACATTTGATAGATCCTCATGAACTGAAAACGGGCATTTGTTGAATTTGCTGCATTAGGAGGTCATATTTACTGAAATCAAAAGTTATTCCAATCAAAAACATCTTCATAGGTCCAGTTCCATTTAAACATAGGACCCTTATTTTGTAGCAGCTTCCCAGTTCTTCCATCCATTGAACTTGTAAGTTTTTGGAGAGTTTCTGCTTGACTTTCTTTTCAGGATGCCAGAATAGCCTCCTAGAGCTGCTGTTTGGATGTGAACTGCATTCACCCTCACAGATATTTGGCTTGAGGAGGCTCCAAAGGTTCTCAATAGGGTGTCCGACCTCACTAGCTGTCCTTGATCAGATGCTATTTCTATTGCTGTAACATTACATCTCTTCAGCTCTCAGAGTCTTTGTGAAAGAGGTAGTTTAACTATAGTAGGCTACTGGATCTTAATGTTACATCGGCGTATATTTTAACAAAACTCTGTTTCAAAACAATTCATCTACGCAGTGAAACGATGCTGAATTGGCCTTTGTTCTTTCCAGAAACAGCACTTATACACCTTCTTCTCAGGTGAACTCCTCACTACATGCTGGCTGTTTCTGAGTGACTTTACGAACAGAGACATGGCCTTTTGGAAACCAATGAAGGGTCTGCAGGCTCTGAAACTGTTCCAGATTTGTGAACTCTGCAAGCATATTGATGGGCTTTTTAACTGGTTTCAAGAAGCAGGGCATGAGTGTCCACTGTATTATATGTTCTCTCAGTCTTATAACCAGAAAATCCCATGTCAGTAGTACGGCAGTCAGCCTGAAAAGCTTCACTGCAAACTGAGTAAGTTATTAAGTGCACAATGCAGCTCTTGGGAATCACAACTATGAAAAGAAGAGCAATACCTAGCAAAATAAATAAAACTGAAGGAAGAAGGAAGGGCAAAGTACCTGGGATCTTACCGAGGAGGGAGGTGGAGTCTTTGCTGAGGGCAGCAGCCACACTGGGGTCCAGAGTGGACTGACCATCACCTGCTGGCAGCTCAGGTCTGGTGTAGTCACGACTCTTATCATTATTGTATTTTACATTCAGGTTGACCAGCTTAGAGAAGTCGATCCGCAGTGTGCAGCATGAATTGTAGATATTTTGGCCATCCAGTGCCTAGAAGAAAAAATAAACTATAGTCCATGAAGAGGGAGAACTAATTCAAAAATGAATCCAGCAAGCAGCCTCTTACTAGTTTGGCGTGCTGTGCGTGGATGGGATCACTGTACTGCAGAAGAGCCTGGAACTGATTGTTCTTGGTGAAGGTGATAATCTTCATGACAGTGCCAAACTTCGAAAATATCTGCCAAATCAAAGAAAATATAAGTGTTCCCAGCTGAGCATGTGAAATTCGTGCTAGGTCTATAAAAAGCAAGCTTTTCACCCACCTGCTGCAGCACATCCAGCGTTACGGGGTAGAACATGTTGTCGATGATGATCCGCAGCACAGGGCTGGACGGTACAGCTACAATGTCCTGTACCTCTGAGCTCAGGGACTGAACTGCTGAGACTGCCTGCAGCACCGCCTGAGTCCGCTGTGGTCAAACAGCACATTTCAGATGTTTCTGAACAACTCTGGACAAAAGAGGTATGCATCTCATGGGGAGAGGTTACGACTGTCTTGGGAATGCAGGCCAGTCCAGGCCTCTGAAATCTTGGCAGTATGCTTTGGGTCATTTCCTCATGAAAGACAACCTGTGGGCCCAGTCTGAGGTCAAGCATGCTCTGGAACTGTTTGCACACCGTATATTGCTGCACATTGCTGGATGTATCCTTCCATCAATCCATAACATCCTCACAGATCTGGAAGTTAAAAATGATGCAGTGACCACAAAATGAGAGAGATTTCTCTTCACGGCCTGAGTGTCCTTTTGGTCCCTTTTCGCACCTTAAAGAGTAGCTGCCCTTGCATCTTTAGCTGTGGAGTGTTCCTCCTGAGGCCAACCATACTGGCCTGATTGGAAGTAGATTGCTGCAGAGATGGCTCTCCTTCTCAAAGAGGTTCCTCTCTCCACAAAGGAATGCTGGAGCTTTAGCACATTGACCATTGGGTTCTAACTAAAGACTGACAAGAAAAATCAAGAAAAATCTCTGTTTGGTTCAAACGTCCTCAAAATAAAGATGATGAAGGCCACTATGCTCAATGATGCCTTTAAAGGACCCAGATTTCCAGATTAAGACAATCTCGACACAGAAGTCTACAAGATATTCCGTTTTGTGCCATTCCAAATTATGTCAACCACCAGGATTTACCTCAAGTTGACTTGAGGTGTGATCCAGCAGAAAAATGCTCAACTCTAACAGGAGAATAAGAGCGGCCAAGGCTGCTGCTGCTGCCAGAGGAACAACGTTCCACATCAGTGTCTTAGTGCGCAAAGGATCCCATTAAAAAAAAAAAAAGCTCATGTATTGCAGGTAAAGAGGAGGAGCTCAGAAGTAGAGAGAAACATTCAAACATTTGCTTGAGGGGCTTGCTCATAAACTGATGAGGCATGCATGCAAACAAGTAGACATGTTTTCATTGATAGTAGATCGAACTAGTTCAGCTGCCCTTTAGCTTGATACTAGCTGCATTCTAGTCTCCACTGACCTGACTGGCAGCACCAGTTTTGAGCTCTTTGTGGTTGGAGAACTGAACATAGACGGGGGAGTTGCGGACGTGTGGAGGAACCGTGTTGTAATAGTTCACCATTGTGATGGCCGCCTCCTCTGTTCCCATCTCCAGGAAAGCCTGCAAGTAATAAAGAAAGAGCTCACTGACAAATTCGCTCCTCGCATTAGTGATCAAGATAAAGATAGTTTTTTTCTGTTTGTCGGGTTCTCACAGATCAACTGAGCTAAGGGTCAACTGATTATTGCCCAGGTCCATTACCTGTGCCAATATTAGTTTTTCTGACTTATAACATTGGCTTTCTTTAATCCAAAGAGTCAATACTGAAGCTGGTTATTTTGGCTCAGGTGCAGCCACGCCGCTCTTACTCCAGCATTGTCCCGCACAATCTGAATAGCAATGCAAACCACACATTCAGTCCTCTGCATGTCATACTACTAGCAACTAGGGCTGTCACTTTTAATGTGCTGACACAAATGTCTTTTAATGCTGTTAATCACATGTTAAAAAATGAATGATTGTCCTCCTTGAACTAAGAAAAAAACTGAATAAAGCACTTCAAAACACACATTCACACACACAAATATATATCGCATCAAAAAACGTGTTTATTGAGGCGTATTTATAAAAACAAAATATTAATGACATGTTTGAACTCAAGACTTCCTATATATAAAAAATTACTCCAGATGCCAACGAAAACAAAGAGCATTATGAGGCATTGCATCTTGAAAAAAACGAAACAAACGTATATTTAAAAAAAAAAAAAAAAAGTTACAAAAGTTGGAGATGTCAACATTTACTAATTTAAATTTTCACTGCTGCAATAAAACCCCGTCTCAGTGGGGACAGACGCAGCAGTGGCATTCTCCTGCCACAGAGTCAGTCTTCAAATGATCAGCTGTTGCTCCTCAATCTGAATTCTTACCCTACTCCTCTGGCTTCCCCCTCTCCCTCCAACTGAAGGGGCATTTGAAGGAAGAGGGGTGTCTGAAATAGTTTCTGTACGGGTCGAGTGAAGGGACTTTGAGCTCTGTATCCCTCCGCTGGTAGGGAGAGCTGCGTCACACTGTGCTGCAGAGGAGAAACTCATTTCTTCATGTGGATGTGCTCTGAAGCACAGACGTTTACATGTAAGTAGTGACTTGTTGTGAAAAGGAGTGAAAATGTTCATGTCTGTCTGACAAAAGTGTGCAGTGAGGAGTTAAACATCAGTAATTCTAAATCACAGATTTCACCTTCATGAGTGATTTTTAGAACGTAACTCCCACAATAAACGAGGGAACACAGTACTGGTTACAAAGTCCTGGATAAATGTGCATCTGCAGCAGAAGAACAAAGAATTTTACTTTTTGTCCCCTCATTAGTTGAGGACACAGCGCAGCCGCTCATTATTATTTATTAAGTAGCTTTTTTTCTCTTCAAGCTGCACATGACTGATCAATACGTGTCTGCGCAGATGCATCATGCAGTCAAAGCGTTGATATCGCCTGCGTGGGGTTTGCACAAAGCTTGTTACCATTCCGCGCGCACATGAAGGAGATGCACACGAGGGAGACATAAAGATGTAACAACGACAAACATTATCAACACAAACGTAAAGAAATGAGTGAGACTGGAAAAAGAAGAAAAATCAGAAACCTTTTTACTGTTCATGATAAAATGGAGGCAGAATTTAGAGTCTGCAAGAAAAGAGTTTCAAACAGAACCGACTCCACAACAACCTGTACAGACACCTGAGAACAACCTGCTCCAGAACAGACAGATCATTACTGACAGAAGAAACCAGATCAGATCCACAAAGACGAGACATTTGTTATTTCTAAATACCAACCTTTACCATCATTACAAACCACCTTCATTTTGTTTTGCACGCTTTAATTAGTATTTTGTGTTGTTTAATTTTAAAAGTTGAATAGTAAATAATTGTTTTTAGTTTTCATCTTTTATCTGAAAGGAAAAATAAAAGCATAAATTCAGGTTAAGAAAATGAATGGAAGTTCAGTAGATCTGATCCGATTGGATGTGTATTCTACCCGCTGTCACTGAAACATCACGTGCCCAAAGTTGAGTCCCTGATTGGTTGGCACAGACGTGGCGACCTCCCCAGAGTTGAAATTTTTCTACTCTGGCTCGCCGCGCCGCGTCTCTCAATTCGTGCCGTTTCCAGACTTTTGAGCCACCAGCTCAATTCACACCGCAGAACCTCAATTCTAAACTATTGACTGTACATTGAAACTGGCCGCCTACGCCGTGCGAACCATGTTCAATGTGTAAGCACCTTAAATGACGCGTGGGCGAGGAAATGGGTGCACACAGTCTACGGTAAATGTGTGTGCCAAGCCGTGGCTAGTGATCTGTATGGATCATGAATTAGCCATGATCCGTTTCTTCAGAACGTCATCAGAAATTTGCCTCTGAGTTGTGGGTGGGACTGTTGTCATGGAAACAGGTGTTTGCTTATTTCCTATCATGTCTTTGTAACCCCATGGTAACATTATTGATACAACAAAAATGGTAAGCAATAATGGAGCTATCCAGCCACACATTTTTTGTCCAGATTCCAGATCAGACGAGGAAAACAAAGACGTACATGGTTCTATTTGTCTACAAGTGGACGCATCTGACTGGAGGGAGCTTGGGGCCAGCTGATTAAAGTTTGCACGTCACACCTACAAGATTTTTCCAACTACCTTTTTTTGTCTGCTCCTGATTCACTTTGATTTGAATAAAGAAATACTCAGGGGACAGTTTTAAATTTCTATTTGTTCTCCATCATGAGAGAAAATGCTATAAGAACATGTTAAAAACACCAAAAACCTGGGGGTGTAAGAAAAATATTAATTCAATGAAATATCCCGATATTCCATTTGGCAATACTTTTATCGATTTAAAATGCTGCCGAGATAATATTTAATTACCGTAATTATTTATGAGCAAACATGTAGTTCAGCGCCTTGCTTTTGATTTACACTCAAACCCCCGACCACTAGTTGGCAGCACACCACACTGTATCACTTTGAGCAGCTCTACAGCACAGCAAACAAGATCTCACACAACCAGCTTAAGTAGGAAGTTCACTGATTAGCCTCAGATTTTTTGGAGTGACAGAGTTCAATGATGCATGTACATGCACAACTTAGTTTTAACCTGGAATGGGTAACAAACCAAAAGTCTATGCCAAGTCACTGCCAGTACTATTTGCAGATTTTGGTGCTTGGCAGCAGGCTCATAAGAACAAGCGAGGTTGTGCAAATGTACAGTGCCAATGTACACTGCCCGGAGCATCTGTCAAAAAGCTGAAGGTAAAGCGAATGAAAGTTCTGCTGAACTTCACAGCAATGCACTGGAAAAAGACTGTCACTGTGGCGATGAGCGGTGAAATCCGTGTTTTTCTCAGTGTGTGTGAAAACAGACATGCAGCGCTGCAGTGCAGACTCTCATGGAAATAAAGCATCTTCACCACATTCAAGCACTCTCCTCTCACATCTGAACCATTTCAAAAGAACCGGTTTGGATACATTTAGGAAGGTTGGGAAAAAAAACAAAAAAAAACAGTACTTTATTTTCTCTAACCAGGACCAAATATTGTTTATTGACCTTCTTGACTAATAATAATCTGTATGGGCTCTGAAAAACCTATTGGTGGATCTCTAAACTGGAGCAAATGTCTGTGTGAACAAACTGAAGCAGCTGTCAGTCAGTCAGGTTCAATGACACCAACCTGGAACGAAGCAGCTGTATCTGACAGGAATCAAACAGACAAATGTCATGTTATCTTATACAGACACAAAATACAACTTTGTGATGAGCTGTTGGCAAGTGTCTGATGCACTTCTAGATAGTAAGACTACGTGTTTTCCACATTTCTGCTGAAGCTTCATGCTGTCTTTCTGAAAAATGAACTAGTGTCAGACTGAACTGTCAGAGATGATCACTCACCTGGTTTTTCCCCTTCAATGTGAGGATGTTTGTTACTTTGCCAAAAGGTAGACCAAGAGCAATGACTTCTGCGTCCATTGCCTCAGTGGGCAGCCTCCTGATGTGAATCACACGAGACGGCAAAGGCTCCTCCACCCTGAGCTTCTTACTATCAGTGCCATTGGACGCTCCATCTGCAATTACAGCACAGACTGGTCGCAGAATTCTGAGAGTTAAGGCTGAATCATAATCTGAAATAGAAAACATCTCACTCCAAAACCTCCAGGACTCTATCAGCACACAGCTCTACTTCTACAGCATATGATGTAGGACTGCTGTTGTTAGAAATTGTTTGCCTTCTATATAAAGTTCAACACACAGAGCAGTTGTTCAAAATTCTAATATTGGTTTCAACTCTTCAACCTTTACTTTATAGTGTTTGTACAGTGTCAGTAAAGGCTGAAACAGTCTGTTCATTTAAAATAACATTAGTAAACACAGTAACCTTAGCTGTTTGCTTTTAACTTTCCTTTTGGCATAAACATCACATCTGAAGTGCACAGCATCATGTACTCTGCTCAGCGGGTGAGCTGGACATATGAATGTTTGTGTGCAGCACCCTGAGCAACATCACTGACGCGATTCCTGCAAGACTGAATGATTATTTGGTTCACTTTCTCCATTTTCCACGCACAACTATCTAGTCGGACTTTTAATTGGCACAGTATCAGACAGGAGACAAAAGGAGCACATCATTTCTGAGAAACATTCATGTAAAAGAGGACTTTCTTCTCAGGGAAGAGATTGAAACTGATCAATAAACATGATTAAAAAAAAGTTCTGTGAAAAAGATGTGGCGCAGTGGCCT
The DNA here is from genome assembly GCA_036245035.1 of Adrianichthys oophorus. Classification (NCBI taxonomy): domain Eukaryota; kingdom Metazoa; phylum Chordata; class Actinopteri; order Beloniformes; family Adrianichthyidae; genus Adrianichthys; species Adrianichthys oophorus. The sequence continues at coordinate 494,795 of BSAI01000122.1, read as the reverse complement.
CTTCATGGATCACCACAAACATGCTCACACTATCAGCTTCAAAGCTTTCCTGTTTTATGGAGCCATTATTTCTGGACAGTAGTTCATTTTAATCTGACGTTGATCTCTGTCAGACTGCACTTCCCCTCACCACATCCCTGTGTTAGACATGTCCCGGGGGGCACATTCCTCCTGATGGACAGATATGCAACAATAAACCACCTGATAACCACCACTGTCCTGATAATCAGTGCTTAGTATCCTGATTATTAGGGATGGCCTGACCCGATCACGTGGTTGATGACTATCTGTATCGGTTTCCCGATCACAATATTTCATTTATTAATATTACAATCTGCTCCACTAGAAGTCTGCATGTCATGAACGGATCACAACATTTTATTGCCGTAAAGCACAGCAGAATACGCTTCAGTTCAAGCAGAATGCTAACAAAGTCACTTCAGTCAGGCTAGCGAGATGTTCATAGATTCGGACTTCTGGGATCAATAACTCTTAAAAACATTTTAAACTGACAACAAGTATCTTTATTGGCCTCTCTTGGCACAAACAACAATCTACAAATGAATTTCAACGGAACAAAAGATCGTGTTTTTGTTTCTTTTTAATGTTAAGCTCTCTGTGATACCGACAGAGAGCAGCTGCTAACTGTGCTTAGTGCTAGCTCCGTGATTTAACCCCTTAAGACCCGAGCTGTTCTTTGATATGCCTTTTTATTTCTTTGACAGAATCCTAGTGAAGTAAATTAACTACAGTGGTAAAAAAAAGTGTTATGTCTTAAGACTTTAATCTCTTGAGAGTTTAAAAAAGAATCCCATAATCTTAAAAATAAATAACAAGAGGTTCTAATGATATCAGCTAGTAATGAGTACTCATCATCATGTTCATGGTACAACTGAGTCATCATTAATTTTTAAGAATTCTAAATGAAGATATGAAACACATTTGGTTAAAAATGTTCAATAGTTCTGAAGGTCATAAAGCTAAAGTCATTAAACTTTCTCACATGACTATCACCTATATTTATTGGATAATAGTTAATATTTTTTAGGTAAAAGTTGTTCTATTTTTTTATGTGACTGTTCAAGTTTCTTCACAGAAGTGCTCTTTTTAAGTTTTAAATGATAAAAGAAGGTTAGTGAAATAAAAATGTGTGACAATCTGAATCTGTTTATTAAATATGTTGGGTTTTTTTATGTTTTGCAAAAGTATCAGATCGGGACTCTGTATCAGTAGAACTCAAAATCAAATGACTCGGAATTGAATCGGGTCCAAAAAACCTTATCGGGACATCTGTACTGATGACACTTGCTGTCTATTTTTGCACAGTTCCAGAGCATGTTCGACTCATTTCACCGATTGGATCAATGTCTTAGTACAGCTGCTAGCTGAATTTTTTTTTTTTTTTTTAAACATACAGAACCATCTGTTGTTCCGTAGCTTGTGCTGTCCATTTGGAAGAACTAGTGAAATTAGGAGTTTACTACGAGTCCTCATTTGGTCCTTTATTCTGAAAATTAGCCAAATTCCCTCAAAATTAGCACCTCCATGAGAAACTGATTGCATTGTTGTAAATTTTAGCAGCACAGAAGAGCTTCAATGTTTAGATGAAGCTTTGTGTCACAACCGCTCCATCCACACCTGGTGTTATCACGCTCATGGACTGGAATGAGATCTATTATAACAGCAATGACCCCACCAAAGTGCTTCATGGAGGTCCAGTTAAAGCCCTCCCTTTGTGAGGCTGGTTGGAGCAAACTCACCATTTGTAGTGCTCATGTGAGAGTTGTGATTGTCATACATACTCAGCTCATCAGATCCTCTCTGCAGAAGAACGGGAGAAAAAAAGACAACAGTGAGAAGCTAGGATAACAAAGCCGAAACAACAATAAAGCTGAGCTCTCTGAAGACAGTTTAGGCAACAGAAGGAGGAGGAGTCAATGCAGAGTGGCATAAAACTATGCCAGAGTGATCCCACTCCTCTGCTGCTGGTTCCACTTTAATCTTGCTGAATTGAAGATGTCAAGAAGTGTCATTTCAACAAGAGCTACACTGGGTCCCAGCAGGCTTGCTGGTGCTGCCAGGAGCGCCGTGGTCTTAAACCTGACAGATGGGATGACGAGCAGCGTGGCTGGGGACCCATTACACATTCAACTTTATAATAGCTCTGTACACCCCCGCCCCCGTTCCCGTCTGACTGAATTCGAACCAAGTGTTCTTCTGCCTCTAACATTCTTTATAGTTACAATAAACCTGACGCTGTCAGGTCTGCTACAACAACATGACACAAATAAATTGAAAGGGTAATAAAGTTGTCTGACTTTGGCCACAATGTGAACACAAAGAACTCAGGATTTCACAAACGTAGCTTTCCTTCCAACAGCTGACAATCCTCTCGCTTTTTAACTTTGACATATGAATATGATTAAATAAAAACCCTCATATGTCTTGATGACTATTGCATTTTCCTTCAAGGTAAATTTTTTACTTCGTTTTTTGCAGACCAAACTGCAGCTAGAGCTCGACAAATAAGGTTAGTAGCATATTTCCACACAGCCCTGCTTTTGAAACTGCAAGAAACTGTTCTTTCTTATACCATCAATGCTTTTTTATTCCTCTGAAAAAGTCTGTTTATAGCATTCCTATTTCATAAACCATGCACCTTTACTTTTTACCTAGAATACCAGTGTAATCTGGGCGCGGCGGGGTGGCAGCAGAGCGATTTGAGCGGCGTGCTGTGGCGGGTCAGAGTTTAAAAAAAACATCTGAACTATGGGGAGGTTTCCGCTTCAACCAATCAGGGACTCAACTTTGGGATTAACAGCTCCTGTGACAAGAGCTGGCGGTCAGGCAGAGACCGCTGTGGGATGCGGAGGCAGCCTCCTCCGACCTCCGGAACTTTATGGTAATTTTTTTTATTTTCATTAAGACAAAAATAAAAAAAGTCCACTAATTTTATTCTTGTTTTCATTATTGCACTCTCAGGTAATGTGGTACAGCAAGTCTACAAACTCAGTCAGAGAGAGACGGATACACAGCGGAAGCAGCTGTCATCCGCAGTGGGAGTGAAGCTCTTTATACCGAGACCTCTGAATGATCTCTTGAACCCAAACATCTTCAATGTATTGTGAATGAGAAAAACAGACACCGCTCCACATAGCGATCAGGCAAAAAACATTAGCTGATAGTTAACACGAAGCCAGGACATCCAGCTTAGGGAGCACATTTTTGCCCACGTGGCGAAGGTGAGATGGCCAGCAGTAATTCGCTGCTCGAATAACATTGAGTGTGAACGCAGCTTTACAATTAGTTTTGTAAGGACAGCATTTTTTGTTATTCAATATCTTGTGCCCAAATCAAACTGTTTACCTTAAGTTTGGGCTGAAGTTAAAAAAAAGGTGAAAATTACAGACAAAACACAAGAAGAAAACTTACTTTCATTCCAACTGCTATGTCACCAATGCTGAAAGACAAAAACATTTGGATTTAGTAACAAACTAAACCAAAACAAACTGTTGAACAAGCATTCAAAAATGTTTTTGTTTTATTTTCATGTGCATGGCACAGAACGTTCCCATGGTTTAACGAGCACATGTCCAGGCCCATCCTAAGTTTGACAATGACCATTTGGATGATCCAGAGGAGTCATGGGAGAAAGTCATGTGGTCAGATGAGACCAAAATAGAACTTTTTGGTCTTATTTCCACTCGCTGTGTTTGGAGAAAAAGGAATGAAGTGTACCATCCCAAGAACACCATCACTACTGTGAAGCATGGGGGTGGTAGCATCATGCTATGGGCTGTTTTTCTGCACATGAATTAAGGAGAATCTGAATTAAGGAGAGGGTGACTGGGGTCACGTATTGTGAGATTTTAGGGAACAACCTTCTTTCATAGTTAGAGAATGGAAGATGGGTCGAGGCTGGGTCTTCCAACATGACAATGACCCGAAGCACACAGCTAGGAGAACCAAGGAGTGGCTCCGTAAGAAGCATATCAAGATTCTAGAGTGGCCTAACCAGTCTCCAGACCTAAATCCAATAGAAAATCTTTAGAGGGAGCTCAAACTCTGTTTCTCAGCGACAGAACAGAAACCTGACCTCTCTACAGAAGATCTGTGTGGAGGAGTGGGCCAAAAACCCTCCTGCAGTGCAAACCTGGAGAAAAACTACAGGAAATGTTTGACCTGTGTAATCGCAAACAAAAGCTACTGGATCAAATATTAACATTCATTTTCTCAGGTGTTCAAATACTTATCTGCAGCAGTAGCATGTTGTTCACCTTTCGGCACATCCCGTCAGGAGTCACAACAGTGGACCCCCGACGGACACCCCTGGAGCTTTCACAGATTCACAAACCGGTAGATTATTTGGCAGCCCTTCCTGACAAAACCCTGTATTTAATCTGAGCTGGGAACCGGCAAAAGGAGACCCAGACCTGGGCCTTGCATAAGGACCCACAATTGCATAAGGATTAAGCTCATTTCACCCCTTCAGAAGGGAACCCGGGTCTCCAGCGCGCCAGTCCTACATCCAGCCAACTGAGCCATCCAGCCACTGCATTCAAATAAATTATTTTAAAAAAATGTATAATCGGATTTCCAGATTTTTTTTATTTTTAAGATTATGACTTCACAGTCGAGATGCACCCGAGATGAAAATTTCAGACCCTTCCATGATTTCTAAGTGGGAGAACTTACTTGCAAGATAACAGGGTGTTCAAATACTTAACTCAGTGTTTGTAAAAAGTTCATCTTTATTTTTCCTTGAGTTATATTTGTTTCACAGGAATAGAAAATGGTGACATAAAATCCTTTTTTTTTTCAACAAACAGAATAAAAATTCTAACAGATGGAGCTCAGTTGCAACACAATCTATTCATGTAATTGACAGCATGCGGTAATTCTATTAAGACATGAGGCCAAGCCAGAGGCAGATGAAGAGGCTCAGAGTGGGGACAGTTTGCAAGACTATGCAAACACAACACAAACCATGAGTATAAAAGTTACCAACATTACTGATTCTTTTCAGAAGTTAGTTTACATTTATCTTGCTACTCCTAGGTAACAAATTACAAAGTAACAAATTATTGTAATTTAATTACTTTTGTCAGTAATGAAGTAAAGTAACGAATTACAGTTCAAATTTGGATAATTAATTACAATATTGTGATATAAACGTTTATTATGGCTCAGCCTTACTCAGAATTAATTTTTGTTTACAGAGGCTTGCAAAAGTATTCACATCCCTTGAACTTCTCCACATTTTCTCACATTATGACCACAAACATAAATATATTTTATTGGACACTTTGAACAGGGGCGGAGATTCACCTTCCAACAGGACAACCACCCTAAACAGAAAGCCAAAGCTACAATGGAATGGTAAAAATGAAACGGATTCATGGGTTGGAACGGTCCAGTCAAAGTCCAGACCTAAATCCAATCCAGAATCTGTGGAGAGATCTGAAAACTGCTGTTCACAAACACTCTCCATCTAATCTGACTCAGATTGAAGTGTTTTGAAGGAAGAATGGACAAAGATTTCAGTCTGTAGATGTTCAAAGCTAGTAGAGACAAACCCCAAAAGACTTGCAGCTGGAATTACAGCAAAAGGGGGTTCCACAAAGTATTGACTCAGGGGGCTGAATACTTTTACACACTGAACTTTTCAGTTTTTTATTTGTAAATAAACAATTGAACTCTTGTATAATTTTCTTTCCACTTCACACGTGTGTGCTGCTTTGTGTTGATCTTTGACATAAAATTCAAATAAAATATACTTATGTTTGTGGTCATTATGTGAGAAAATGTGGAGAAGTTCAAGGGGTGTGAATACTTTTCAAGCCACAGTATATGGGCATGCTGAGGATTTTTTATAAATAGGAATATCTTGAATTTAAAGATGTCATTAATGTTTTATTTCTGTAAATAGGTCTCAATGAGCTAATATTTTGTTAAAATACAAGCAGTACTTTATATGTGCTTTAAACCATGTGTTTTGAAGCTTTAAATAAATACATTGTAGGCTTTATTTTCTTTTTTTCTATTTCACTGAATTGAAAAATGATCTGAACCGTGACATGATTTGGACCGTGGATGTTGTGATGATCTGTTACACCCCCAGTTTACACTCTTTCCTGCTAGCTTGCAGTCCATCGTACCCCCAACATAACATGCAACAAAAAGGGCAAGCAGTATGGGAGCCATCCAGACATTCAGTTCTGAGCCGGATGCCAGCTCAGATGAGGAGAAGGAAGACATTGATGGATCTGTTTGTAAGCAAGTGGATGCATCAGAATGGAGCAGAGCGGGGATCTTGTGGCCTGCTGTAGTCACAGCTACAAGCTGTTTCCAAAGGTTTTTTTTTTTTTTGTCTGCTCCTGATTCACAACAATTTGAATATAATAATATTTATATATGTCCTCCATCATAAGAAAAATGTTACAAGAACATGTTAAACACACCAAACCCATGATTCATCAGAGTGTGTCTTTAAGTTGTTGTGTGTCTGTTGTTTTGTCCATTTTTACATGATCTGAATGTGACTTTATCCCTCAAATCGGAGCATCTATAAAATGAGTGGTTTTATTTAATGTATGGCTACAACTTTAATTGTACGTTTTTTTGTGCCTCTGTGTGAAGTGAGGAGACACATGTGTGTTTAAAGACCCATTCTGAATTGTCATACTTTTACACAATCCATCCATCCATAAGTGATGCTGTTTTGAGGTCCTGTTCTCAACTTTATGTTAGGAATATTAGCTGCTTGTACAGCAACATGTCTATAGTTCTTTAAGCCAACACTTTGTTAACACGTTGAACGGAGAGGCTGCTGTAACAGCAACTCATTCTGACACACTTCAGCCTCAAACGCCAGGTCTAGTGACGGACGGAGTGATGCTTTTGGACCTGCTTTGATTAGCTAGTTAGCTTCTCGACAAAGGGTTCTGGTTTTAGAGCGATATTCTGTTAGCTGTTGTGCTTCTTACACATTCAAGCGGAAGCTGCTGCAGACAGAACAGCACGGACACGAGCCCGTCTCTTCATGTCTCTGAAGCCGCTAGAAGTCCCAAGAACGCGGTCGGTGTGGAAAACACACGAACCCGGCTGTCTCTAGCATGCTCCGCGAGCACTTCACCGAAGCAGCGTGGGTTCGGGCAGCTGGAGCCGCTTCAGTTTCACAAACGTACGGGAACGGTTCTGGTTGCAGCTCTGCGCGCGCCCACAAAAACCCAGGTAGAAAGATTATAAACATCACCTGTCCATTCTGGAGAAACCTCAAAGCGGATCCGAACTCGCTTCTGGTCCTCCACACTCACCAAAACACGGCGCGCGCGCACGCACGCACCAGCGCAAAATGGAGGCTTTTGGATGAGTTGACGGAAACAGCCGAGGATGTCCGAATCTTACGGCGCGCGGCTTCGGGGAGAGTCAATTTTCACAATCAAGGTGTGAGCAGAGCAGTACTTTACTCAAATAAAAGTAACGGTACCTTTAAGTATTATGAAAAGTTCGCTTTAGTTCATGGGGGCATTTTAATACTTTGGGAAATTAAATACATAAACAGTTCAACCGTGTAAAAGTATGTGAATATTCACCTTACTGTTGCAAGTATACAAACGTGTGGAAAGCTGCCTTTACTTTACTTTAGTCTTTGCAAATCATTTCTGCTCCTATCAGCTGACATTGCCAGTAAACCGGTGTCTCATTTGTGGAGTTAATGTGGCTTTAATTAAATAATTCAATCTAAGGCGTTCACCTGGCGCTTTGGTGAAGAACCAAAACAATGCTTAAGTTGCTTTATACTCCATTCGATGGAGCTGATTGAGCTGCAGTGCTTTGGACACCCTAAAGGCACAGTGCAACACTGCAGGACCCGTGCAGTTTATGCCCTCCATTCCTGCAGAAATGCCCCAGTTCTGTCTACATGCGGCTCCAACCTTGTGCATGTTTGGTAGCACTTTTCTGTGTGAGAACTTCTTCTCAGCGATGAGGACAAACACAAAATCACAGGAGTCTCTGACGAGCACCTCCAATCCATCTTAAGAATCTCTACAACACAGGCAGTGGCGAACTTAGTAGTTTGGGAGCCCCAGGTGAAGAAACGGCCTGCAGCGGTTGGAGAAATTACTTATTTTAAATCTTTACTTATGGGGTAAAACGTCAAAAAACTTTCTTGTTGGTTTATTTTTAGACAACATCAATCTCAAGAATCCAAATGTTTTGATCATCCCCGCTCCACTGACGCCCAGTCAAAGTTTGGCTCAGCTAGACGCAAGTTCGTGGACGCTTGGGACCGTGAGGCCAACGCAGAAATCTAGAACGCTGGACCACCGCTGCTTCACCAGCGTTGCACTGGTGGCAACTAACCGTTGCACAGACGTCGGCGGAGAGGTCACAAGCGTCTTACCAGCGGACACAGCGTTGCTGAAACGGTGTCGGGTGTTGAAGCAGCGATCCATGGCAGCGATGAACTTTGATGTGGCGTTGTCATAGAGGTACCGGAACGGGACCGGTAATTGGACAAAAAATACAATGGAAAACTGCATTACCATGGATCCTGGACGATCCATGGACGCCGCTATGCCTACACTGAAGCAACCAACGCTACATCAACGCTCGCTATAGCTCGCCATCGCAAAGCCAATGCTAAAGCTACACCGGCTTCAGTGGTGCATCGTTGCGCCAATGCCTGTGTGTTCAGTTTTTTTTCCCCATTGTGAGCGGTGACGAGCGTTGTCAAAATTCGGCGCCGCTCCAGGTACGTTAGAGCAAAGTTCGGGCCGTGTGACTGGGCCCTAATACTTTAATGAACGAACAAAAAGTGGCATCAATAAAAAATTATTAATATTATTATTAATATTTTCAAAGGCACAATTTACTTCCCCTCCCTTTGCATTTCCTCTCCTTTTCTTCCACTTTTCTCAGTCTTTACTTTTTCTAAATCTTCTTTTGGAGTTGTTTTTTTTTTCTTTTTTTATTCTGCTCTTGTTTTTTCTATTTTGTCATCTTCCAGCACTTTTGGAAGTTCATGGAAACCAATTTCTTGCTTTCTCTTTGCCTTTTCCTTGTTTTATCAGCTGCTCAGATCCCTAAGCTTCATTTTACCACTTAAATAAAAAAATTAAAAAACCAAAACTTTATTCAGTAATTAATTAGCAATAAATAATCATTTATACTTCCTGATTTGAATGACTGTCCAACATTGACACATTTTTAATATTACATCCACCATTGTTGTAGTCAGTCAATGAAAAACATGAAAAAATAAACCCCCATTGAACTTTACTGACAACCACTGATGTTTTGCTCAAATATTTTGAACAATCAAATACTAAATAATAATAATAATAATAAAACACTATAGGAGTTCTAGTTTAACTTATGATGGGCTACATCTTGGCCAAAAGTGTACATTTTTCTTGTATTTTTACTTTTCATGAATTCAGGTAAACTCAACTATAAGACAATCTCCTTGTGAAATGAGGAGTTAATTTTTTTTAAAAACCTGTCCTGGTGAATATGCAAGTATTATTAAAACATTAAGAACTAAATCAAATTTCACCTAAGATTACTCCCAAAAAAGTTTGTTGTTTTTCCAACACCCACAGTAAAAATCCTACCAAAAACTTATAAAAGTATTCATCAACAAATTATTTTTTCTTTTTAAATTAATTTCACAAAAAGGTAAGATGTTTTCCTGCCTTCCTCATTCTGTTATTTCAGCGCCACTTTACACGAGATCTGAATATTAATAAAACGACAGACAAACCCAAAAAACAATCAATAGAAAGGGACGACATAGAATAACAATGTCAATAATGTAAAAAACAAAAAATCAAAAGGCTTTACATTGTTGGCATATACAATAAGGTAAGAGGTAAAAGAACAATCAACCCAACTTCACGTGGGATTGAGTAATGTCAAGCAGAGCTCGCAGACTGCGCCGACATTAAACAGGAAATACACAAAATACAACAATTTTCAGAATAAAAATGATTAAAATTATTAGAATCAAACATATAATTGCACAGGTTAGTGAACACATTTATTTTAGGCTGATGTTATTTGCTTGCATTTACATGCAACCAGCACAACAAAGTGATGGAAATTCATGTTGGCCACACATTATACATGCAGCCAAGACGCACATTGCTGCATTACCCACACGTATTTTAAGTGAGTCCATGACTGGATATTGTTGTTTGCCACATATATTTAACATTAAAGTTAAAGTCCTATTAGCTGTCATGCACCGAGGTATGTGAAATGTGTTCTGCCTACCTTTGCCTAATGGTAAGCCTGCCTCTGAACACAGGACCTCACACACTAAACAGGTACCAACTTGTTGCAAAAAAACCAAGCCAGGAGTCATGCTCTGACAAAATGACACAAGAGCAAAGAAAATTGAAGATTTGACTTGCTATTCCTGAAAAGCACACATTTTATGTGGGTTTTGTTTGGTATAAGTTATGCAGCATATTCATATTTTAAATTTGTATTTTTCTGAAAGGATATTTTTTTAAAGAGAGCAAAATCTTTTGGGATATTTAAAATTCAACTTATTTTTTTTATATAAAATGACACATGGGCTTACTCGTGAGCCCCCAGCTTAGCCGCCAAGTGTTGGAGTTCACCCCGGTGGATGAGAGAGTTGCGTCCCTCCGCCTCCAGGTGGGGGACAGGTCTCTGACTGTGGTTTCGGCTTATGGGCCAAACAGCAGTTCGGAGTACCCAGCTTTCTTGGTGTCTCTCGGAGGGGTACTGGAAAGCGCCCCAACCGGGGACTCCATTGTCCTCCTGGGTGACTTCAATGCCCACGTGGGCAACGACAGTAGCACCTGGAGGGGTGTGATTGGTAGGAATGGCTTCCCTGATCTGAACCCGAGCGGTGTTTTGTTGTTGGACTTCTGTGCTCATCATAGTTTGTCCATAACAAACACCGTGTTTGAGCACAAGGGTGTCCATCAATACACGTGGCATCAGGACACCCTCGGCAGGAGATCAATGATCGACTTTGTAGTCGTTTCAGGCGACCTTCAGCCGTGTGTTTTGGACACTCGGGTAAAGAGAGGGGCAGAGCTGTCCACTGATCACTACCTGGTGTTGAGTTGGATTCGTTGGCGGGGAAGGAGGCCGAAAAGACTTGGCAGACCCAAACGTACTGTGGGGGTCTGCTGGGAACGTCTGGCTGAGCCCTCCATCAGGGAAGTCTTTAACTCCCACATCCGGGAGAGCTTCAAACAGGTACCGAGGGAGGCTGGTGACATTGAGTCTGAATGGACCATGTCCTCCCCCTCCATTGTCTCTGCTGCTGTTTGAAGCTGTGGTTGCAAAGTCTCTGGTGCCTGTCGTGGCGGCAACCCCCGAACCCGTTGGTGGACACCGGAAGTAAGGGATGCCGCCAAGCTGAAGAAGGAGTCCTATCAGGTCTGGCTGACTTGTGGGACTCCAGAGGCAGCTGACAGGTATTGGCAGTCTAAGCAAGCTGCGGCTCAGGCTGTAGTAGAGGCAAAAACTCGGTCCTGGGAGGAGTTCGGTGAGGCCATGGAGAAGGACTATCGGTTGGCCTCGAAGAGGTTCTGGCAAACCGTCCGGCGCCTCACGAGGGGGAAGCACTTTTCTGCAGGCACCATTTCCAGTGCAGGTGGGGAGCTGCTGACTTCGACTGGGGACATTGTCGGGCGGTGGAAGGAATACTTCGAGGATCTCCTCAATCCTGCTGACACACCTTCTCTTGAGGAAGCAGAGGCTGGGAGCTTTGGGGTGGGGCCGTCCATTACCCAAGCTGAAGTCACCGAAGTAGTCAACAAGCTCCTCAGTGGCAAGGCACCGGGAGTGGACGACGTCCACCCTGAGTACCTCAAGTCTCTGGATGCCGTGGGAGTGTCTTGGTTAACACGTCTCTGCAGCATTGCGTTGCAGTCGGTAACTGTACCACTGGACTGGCAGACAGGGGTGGTGGTTCCCCTTTTTAAGAGGGGGGACCGGAGGGTGTGTTCCAACTACCGGGGAATCACACTCCTCAGTCTCCCTGGGAAAGTCTATGCCAGTGTACTGGAGAGGAGAGTCCGGCCAAAAGTCGAACCTCAGATCCAAGAACAACAATGCGGTTTCCGTCCTGGTCGTGGAACTGTGGATCAGCTCTACACCCTGTCTAGGGTGCTGGAGGGTTCGTGGGAGTTTGCTCATCCTGTCCATATGTGTTTTGTGGATTTGGAGAAGGCGTTCGACCGTGTGCCCCGAGGTGTCCTGTGGAGGGTACTTTGGGAGTATGGGGTCCGGGGAGCCTTACTCGGGGCTGTCCGGTCTCTGTATGACCAGAGCAGGAGCTTGGTCCGCATAGCCGGCACTAAGTCAGACCTGTTCCCAGTGCATGTTGGACTCTGGCAAGGCTGCCCTTTGTCACCGGTTCTGTTCATAGTTTTTATGGACAGAATTTCTAGGTGCAGCCAGGGTCCGGAGGGGGTCTGGTTTGGGAACCACAGGATTTCCTCTCTGCTCTTTGCAGATGATGTTTTCCTGTTGGCTTCATCGAGCCAGGACTTCCAGCATCCATTGGAACGGTTTGCAGCCAAGTGTGAAGCGGCTGGGATGAGGGTCAGCACCGCTAAGTCTGAGGCCATGGTTCTCGACCGGAGAAAGGGGGTTTGCCCTCTCTGGGGGGGTGGAGTGCTCCTCCCCCAAGTGGAGGAGTTTATGTATCTTGGGGTCTTGTTCACGAGTGAGGGAAGATGGGAGCGTGAGATTGACAGGCGGATTGGTGCTGCGTCCACCGTCATGCGGTCGCTGTACCGGTCCGTCGTGGTAAAGAAAGAGCTAAGCCAGAAAGCAAGGCTCTCAATTTACCGGTCGATCTATGCCCCAATACTCACCTATGGTCATGAGCTCTGGGTCATGACCGAAAGAACGAGGTCCCGGATCCAAGCGTCTGAAATGAGCTTCCTCTGTGGCTGGGCGCTCACTCAGAGATAGGGTGAGAAGCTCGGTCACCCGGGAGGAGCTCGGAGTAGAGCCGCTTCTCCTCCACATCGAGAGGAGCCAGTTGCGGTGGCTCGGGCATTTGGTTCGGATGTCCCCTGGACGCCTCCCTAGAGAGGTGTTCCGGGCATGTCCCACTGGGAAAGACCCAGGACACGCTGGAGAGACTATGTCTCTCGGCTGGCTTGGGAACGACTCCCCCCAGAGGAGCTGGAAGATGTGACCGGGGAGCGGGAAGTCTGGGCATCTTTACTTAGACTGCTGCCCCCGCGACCCGGTCCCGGATAAGCGGAAGAAAATGGATGGATGGATGGAGAGAAGTAATAGAGAACAAAACCCCAGTGCACCATACTTTCCTGAGCTTTTAATTACTAGTAGCCTGCTAGCAACTAATTGGTATTGAAATTTTATTTGATAGATGGCTTCTGTATGGCAAAACTTGAAAATGTAAAACTGACTGATAAAGACACTTACAATATGTCATTTGATCCTGTCGTGCTCACAGGCAGGCATCCAGTGTCCTCCTTTCAGTGGGTTCTGTGTGGTAACTAAACACTTTGGGTTTGAGTAAAAACAGGGCAGGCTTAATAGTGATTATTCTTGACAGACATACGTCATGCTCCTGAGTTCAGGACTACGTCACGCCCGGGGTGAGCTAAACGCCTAACTGCTTATCTTAAAGGACCTGGGGTTTAATTAAAAATGACATTTCCCCAAAGAGCTATGCCTCTGAGGCTGTCATGTTGAAATTAGTTGATGAGGGGCCCTCCGAGGCAAAAGGAAATAAGCAAACTGTCAAATGCTAAGGAAATCACTGCCATTTATCAGTCCAGCTCACTGCTCATGCAATAACAGTGGACTAGAATCCAACATAATGCCTGCTGCACGGGGTGTTAACGAGAAACAATAGGTCAAAAGAAAAAAGAAAAAAAAACAGGATGGCTGAATGTGGCGTGGAGAAAACACTGACAAATGATAAGTAGAGGAAGATGTTGCTGAAATGAACACTTAGGTCTCCAAACAAACACTGTCACTGAAAAAAAGATTCCTGACATGAATGGGTTTAATTACGACTTAATTATAAGAACATGACTTTTCTCATGTATTGTTGCAGAATTTCCTATCAGGTAATTTATTTATTTATTTTGTCTAGTTTTACTCAATATTTTCCACACATTTTGTCTCTGCCTTTTTTCTTCAATTTGTTCGTTCATTGATGTTCATGTGTTGTTTATGTTAACTAGTTGACGTTGCGTTCAATTGGTTTATACCAGGTTTTAGTTTGATCTTACTTCCATCCATTTAGATAAATGATTACAGTTGTGTTGAGTCCTTCAGTCTTAGCAGCCTGTTGTGTCTTTCTGATATGTTTAGTTCAATTAATACAATTATTTAAAGTCACATTTGGGGTCCCCTCACTCACCATCCATGGCAGTATGAGCTGAAAAAAAACTTTTATAGAGCCTGATCTGTCTCAACATGTCAAGGCCAGACCATCTGCAGCAGACCCCCATCCTGTCTGCTTGTTTGGGGAGGTCACAGGGAAACCCTTTTTATTTGGTCTTCCAAAGCACCTTTTCTTGTCAAAATACTAACTGCCTCCTCAATTTCCGGATGTGCATTTCATCCCAAAAATGACTTTATTTGGGCGGATACTTTCAGAAACCTTTGTTGCCATGGCAGCATGTGAGTCAGCTAATTTTTTGCTTTTTTTTTTTTTTACATTTGTGAAAATAGATTTAAAGTTCCTTCACTTTTTTCCAAATATGGTGAAGGTAACATTACAAATTTGGACAGAAAACACGGTGACTCCATGTCTCCTCTGAAAGTACATCAGTGCACCTGTGCAGTAAGCCCATGTGCTCTTGTTGTCAAACACCATAAGTTGTTAGATGGTATCCACCACTTTCACATTCCCCTTTTTTATGAGATCTCTGCATAGAGGGAGATGGGGAAGGGGCCTGATGGGAGTTATAAATCTGAAACATTGTCACATGTCACACTGTCTCATTACATGCATGTAATCTCTCTTTCTGTGAGCCCGTTGATCAAAAGAAAGCTAAGTAGATACATAGAATCATGGGCTTCAATGTTTTGCATGTCAACTGTCTAGAATTTTTGGTAAGCTTACATGATTTCAGCAGCTGACTCAATCAAACTAGTAGAGGTGCTGCAGAGAAAGACATCCTTGACAGAGGACATAAGAGTATTTTCATCCTGATGAGCAGTTTGTTTCTATGTGAAGCTGCGGGGTTGGATGGGTAATCCTCAGTGTTACACCATACCATCTCCACAATCTCCCTCACCTTTTAACCAGTCACATTAGTGTTGAGGATGATAATATATGTATTTTTTCCTGTATGCACACACACACTGAGCCCAGAAGAAAGACAGAGCAGCTTTCTCAGGAAGTCATCACTGCTGATGCACAG
This sequence comes from Adrianichthys oophorus, assembly GCA_036245035.1. NCBI lineage: Eukaryota > Metazoa > Chordata > Actinopteri > Beloniformes > Adrianichthyidae > Adrianichthys > Adrianichthys oophorus. Next base: position 479,385 of record BSAI01000122.1, on the reverse strand, counting down.
ATGGTTCGAAGGTCGGTAATTTAATCTTGTAAATTTAAAATTGAAACATTTAAACACAGAACAGTAATGTCACCAAATGTCGCTTGTGTCGAGACAACCTGGAGGAAGATGAGATGTCATCCTGTCCAAGGATGACTATTCCTGCAGGGTCGGAGAACTCGTTTATGAAAATGACGCCGTCTGCTCCCCTCTGTGCAAAGGAGATGGTATTCCTTGTCATGTTTCATTGTGACCCTCCAGCTTGACATTTTGATTTTGCTCATTTTGTCATTTCCATCTTTACTTAAAGTGACAGTACATATGCCTAACGTGTGAGCACAAATGTATGTGTCAGAGCGCCAAAAACTAAAGCTACACATCCCCAAAGACAGCACAAACTGAAAATCAGGAACATGCCAGCGCTGAGACTAGCAGATCTGCCAGTTATCCTTGAAGGAACATTCATAAAAGCTGATGTTTCAGCCTTTTTTGGATCATTTTTATGCAGGGCTCAAAATTAACTTTTTTGGTTACTAACCAGTCTACCAGCCAAATCTGGACTCTACTAGCCAAACATTACTCAGGAAACTTAGTTTGTGTATTTTAAAGTTAAACAATTATTTATTTTATTCATAAAGTATCAGTTATGATTATTCTCTTTCAAAACTAAAGCACTAATAATAATTTAAAGTGTATATGTCAGGTTTTATAACAACAGAAATATAATTTCATTTTAATAAAAGACACTTTTTTATGAACACGTACCTTTCTTTAAAGCATCGACTGATCTTCAAACATAACACAGCAAAACGTTGGGGAAGTATTAAATTTATCGACCAACATGAACTGTTTTTTTTTTTTTCGTGAGTCAATCCTGACGACAATCTTGGGCCCAAAGCAGTAAAGTCCAAGGGTTATCTGCTGAGCGCTCACGTTGTGTGTGTGGTCAACTTGGTAGCTTTTTTTTTAATGATTTTTGATTAAGGTTTTTATAGAAGCGTTTTGCATTCAATAAAAAAGACCACCCTTTTTATTGAATGCAATATGCTTCCATAAAGAATAAAACACGTGATGAACAATGAAATAATTACTTAATAATTAAGTTTTTTTAATGTCATGCAGAGAAAAAGCATATTGGAAAATGTGCAACATTTTGCCTTATTGTGTGTGTTCTTACAGATCAGTATGTTGCAGTGGTGAGTCTTAGTCATTTAAAAAAAAAAAAAAGTAATATTGACATGGAGCAAAAAGTGGGTGTTTGTTTGTTTGTGAGATCAGTGTGAGCAAAAGCTTGAAATTACCAGGGCACCTGAATGCAGCAATAGCGAGCTCTTAATTAAAGCACATATGTGAGGAAATTCCATATAACATCTGAATGCACCAGCTGCTGCAACGAATGTGAGGATTAAATCTGCGCAATAAAGTAAGAATTAAATGTTCGAACAAACTCTGGGACGGATCTTTGTGCTGGCCAAGTAGGGAGGGAAAGCAGACACCTAAAATCATGGTTGTGAATTTGAGCCCTGTGTCAGAGATGATGAATGTTTCACCTGCCAAAGTGGCTAGTGAAATAGATTTTCTACCCACCAAATAAAAGTTTTACCCACATTTGAAGGGTGGCCGGGTGTTTATTTAGAGTCCTGCTTTTAGGTTTAGCCTTTGAAGCTGAAACCTCAGGAATCAAGAAAAAGGATTTCACATTAATTGATTATTGTCCAATTAACAGTAGATCCTGAGTATGATTCAAATGCATTTACTAGAACACCCCCAACATTCAAGATCTATTCTAGAAAAAAAATCTTAGTAATCAAGACTAAAGCTACAGCATCACAGTTCCTGCAAGAACTGATGATGAACCCTCCCACCAGGGCCTTTTTTCAGGGCCTGCGTGAAGTAATGTGTATTTGGTGGTGCAAATAGCAGAGCAAAGGCTATAAAAAAGCATTAACAGCAAGACAAAATTGTCAGGAAAAGTGTGTTTGTTAAGAAGAAGGTGAAGGAGCAGTCGGTTGTAAATAATCATTAAAATATTATGAGGAAGTAACTTCCCAGGATATTAAAGCCTGTTTAGTCAAATCCTTTTCTACTAAAATTTAGAGATCATCTGTCTTTATAAAACTAAGAAGAGAGAGGAAAATCCAGGATAGAACATTTATGTACTTTATGTGTCAGTAAAGATATATCTGTATATGATTAAAATTGACTTTATATTATTAACTACAAAATAATTCTGTGTACATGGATCTTTATGAATACATATGTTTGTGTATATCTAAACATGTTTGTTTAGATTATTTTGGGGTAGAAAAAGTACATAGTCAGCCATTAATTGTGCATGCCCTGCCACTTAAAAAGAAAACTCTGTAAGAGAGAGAGGAAGCAGCCGTTCAGACACAGTGGAGAGACGCTCTCGGTAGCTTGTAGGAGAATCTAAATGTTTTTATGAACCCAAACATTGAGGCATGATCACTGACGTTTTTGTAGAGCTTTTCAAAATAAATCAACCTGATCTCTAAACATTATCCATGTTTTCTTTTCTGCATAGTCAATGAGATAAACACAGAGACAGCTCCTTGTAGCTAATGGCTAAAAACATTAGCTGCTAGCTACACGTAACTAACAGACTAAAAACATTAGCTGCTAGCTCCATGTAGCTAACATGTTAAAAACATTAGCTGCTAGCTCCATGTAGCTAACATGTTAAAAACATTAGCTGTTAGCTCCACGGATCAATTCTGGGTTGAATCCTAAACCGCAGAGAGGCTGCAGAAAGAAAAGGAACAAGCCTGGTTTCCTGGTGAGCAGAGAAAGCAGCAACAAGTTAGAAGAACTGGTTTGAACATGGATTACTGAGCAAAGGAAAAGGTGCGCATGTCTCCAGGAAAATGATCGGCATGAAAGTGAAACTGATTTTTGATATAGAGATTAACGTTCACAGCCAGTGTGAAGCAGAACAGAATAAAATGTTTTCATCATTTCAATAAATCCTGAAATGTTCATCTGTTTTTTTCTACATTTTGTGGTAGAATTTTACGCAAAATGAACCCATTAACCATCATCATTCTGTCTGTGACATAATAAACGCCGGGTCAGCCGACTTTTTTTTTTTTTAAATAAACGCCCCGGCTACTATTGGAAGATATACGGTAAACACTCCGGAATATCTACACACTTCTAGTTATAACAACATTAATAGGATTGTTATTGGTCAAGTAAGATTTAAAAAAAAAAAAAGATGATCAGATATTAGGAATGTTAAAAAAAAAGATAATAATAATACTAACTACAGTGTTTCACAATGGAGCAAAAGTGCCTTGCAGACCCAGAAATATGTAAATCTGTTGGTGGAATATGTCTCAAAGTCTTCAGAAAAACATTTATTTGTAAAAACAAATAAAACTCACAAAAACTGAATGTTCTCTTCAAGCAGTGGTAATCAGGTAGGAACAGAATTAAATCAATGACTGGATTCAGTTAATTGAGTTTTCTACAGTCTGAATCAAAGTAAATGTTTATTACATTTTAATAGTGAGAGTTCAACCGTTAAACTGCACAAGCTTAATGAAGATCTCCATTGTGCTCATCCGTGTGTCCATGATGGTGTAGCAGACGCTCAACAACACTCCTGTCACTGAAGGGCCTGTTCACAGCCGTGCTCAGGAGTCGTGCTGTTACCCATCCAAACATTCTTCAGACCTCACCACAACAGAACTGGCCTTCCAGTCCATTCAACATCAGCTGCTCTCCGACAGATTACACCACATTATCTGCTCCTTACAGTGTATATTGCTTCCTAAGTTTAATAAACAATCGTTTAAAACAAAATGTGTGAAAGGCATAACGTTAACTTTGTTATACTACATTTAACAAATAATATTGTGTGGCGGTGGAGACTGCTATCAAAGAATATATAATCAATTCAAAGGGAAGGTCTGATGGGCTGTGTCTGCTTGTCTCCTCATCTGCTGCCCTTAAAACAGCGTCTGAAAAAATGATGCATCCTTACTTTTTTATGCACATTTATGACTGACTGTGCCCTTCGATTTTGTTTGTGTAATCTCAGTTGTCTTTCAGGTGTGTTTTCCCTTTTCTCACAGTTTCATGCTACATTTGGCAGATATCTATAGCCGTTTGCAATTAGGTCAGTCCTCCTTGGTCAATTGAAAGTCTCCGGTTTTAAGTTCAGTACTGCTTCCAATAGTGGCCGGTCTCCAATAGATGCCAGTCTCCATTAAACACCAGGTCTAAGAAACAATCTAGGGACGCGGAAAGACATTGGAGAAAACATAAGCTTGAAAAAAACTATCAGCTATTTCAAAATCAACTAAAAATATACAATCAGACTGTAAAACAGGGCAGGAACTCATACTTTGTGAACATTCATTCATTCATTCATTTTCGAATCCGCTTTATCCCTTTCGGGGTCACGGGGTTGCCAGAGCCTAACCCGGCTACTCATGGGCGAAGGCAGGGTACACCCCTGGACTGGTCGCCAGTCTGTCGCAGGGGCTTTGTGAACATCATCTCTGAAAATAAAAATAATCCCAGAGTCCTATTCCCTACAATAGAATCCTTATTGAACTCAGACATGAAAAAGACCACAATTTTAATTAATTGATTGTACTATCAGACACAGGTCTCTACTAATAGCCGGGCTTTTTTAAGATTCACCCATCTTCCCGGGGAAGGCAGGGCTGTCTTTGGTAATGAACTATATTTTAAGCTAGTGTAGTGATGGCCACGAAACCATCATTTGACTTCTTATTGACTTTTGAGGAAAAGAAATCCCCTCCTGGGACTTTCCGGTGATTTCCGACCAGCCGCATCACCATCACCCTGTATCTGTCTGCTAACTTCCTCTCCTGACTCGGCAGTGAGGCTACAAAGTCCTACTCCCTCTGCTGGCAGAAGGTGCCGTGCTCATCCTGTCGGCTTCTCCTAAACCAAGGTTGAAGACCAAATAAATTAACTGTTTCCTTCACTCTTGTGTTCACTTTTTTTTGGCTGTCCTCTACACACCCTGGCATATTGTAATTATTTCTTTACCCTATGAGAACCCAGAGAGGTTGTTTTGGTCAAGCAGCATGTGAAGCACCAGCACTAGTGATCCCTGTACCCACAGCACAGATGACTGTGGCTGATCTGAGAGGGACCTGAAGGCAGACAAGATGGCGGTTGAAAATCATTAACCGGAAACAGAAATTGCCAAAATCCAGACCAGAGTTTACGTTTGACCGCACTTGACTTCAACCCTCTAGCACGTAATTAACGTGTATGAATCCATTCTGTCGCAGAGAAAAGCGGCTGCACCACTTTATAACACTTTATTTTAGTAATACGTTTTGGTAAAAAGTCACATTATAGTCTTGCTTTTCACTGCAGATCAGCTAATTCACGTTGATCGCGTAAGGAGTTTCGGTATGTCAAAGAGAGTTGTAGGTTTTGACATACATGCCTGAGGTGTTAGAGATTTAAAGCTGCTGGGTTATAACTGCTAAAGTCCCCGGTTAGAATAATCTCATCGTCCGGAATATTTGCTGAGGATTAATGTAACTAATGTAAGTCTGTTTGGTCATAAAATTGGTTGAAATCTAGAAAAGATAGGCCATAATTACATGATTCAGTAATGAGGGAAAAATACAAACAAAAGAAAGTTTGTAAAATAATTTTTAGGCACAGCAGATAAACTTACAGAAGATCATACACTGCATATGCCGTATGACTTAAGGAGGATGTGGAAGCTGCATTGTTCCAACAACTTTACATTTTATTATAAATAGGATTTGTCTTTAATTTAGACTGCACAGAATTTCCTGTAAACTTCATTGAAAACAGAGAAGAAACACGCCATCTCCTTCTTCCACTCAGTACTGAATCAATGTGTCACTATCTAGGCAATAGATTCAATATTCTGCCCTGCTCTGTTTCCAATTTAGAGCTCGATTGGAGACATCATTCTTCAGCTGTCCGCACACAGAGGGGGTGTGCTGTGGTCAGTGGTCTGTAGAAGCAGCGCTGCAGCAGCTTTGAGAGTCTTTAGGGGCTCTGCAACTGAAGAGAGCTGGTGGATCCACTGCTGTTGTTCTGTTATTACTTATCAATTGATTTCCCCTTTTTTATGCAAAAGGATACTTTATAAATAAAGTAAAATAAAAATATAATAAAATTATAAATAAAGTTTAAAAAATTCTTTATAAAAAAAGGCTGACCTTTTTTTTTTAAATATAGAGAAGATGAATAAAAGTGGATGTATTAGTTATTAAAAATGATTAATTCTCAGTTATACAGATCGAATTGTCCACTAGACAGCTCACCAATGCAGAACTTCTTTTCTGGTTTAAACATCTCCAAGCCGTTGGAGGACAAGAGAAACCTCTGACCGAGATCTGCAATGCTACTGTTTTTAGCCAATGCACAGGGGCAAGCCACCAGGACCAGGTGGGTTTTCAGTAGAATTTTATAAAGAGTTCACTACAAAAGTTACTTTTTTTTTTCAAAAATATCTTTTATTTTATATGACTCCTTTCGAAATGGCATTTTGCCTCAAACTCTGAGAAAGCAGAAACTTTGTTGATACAGAAACCAGACAAGGATCCGGAATGTTGTTCATCTTACCGACCAATTTCACTTCTTAATTTCTGGCCAGCTGACGTGAAGCTGTTATGCATAGTGTGATATCAGAAGACCAAATGGGTTTTACAAGAAAACTGCCATTCATGCAAAAATGTGTGTCATTTTTTAACGTAGTTTTGCATCTACTTCACACATTTCAGAAGCTATTGTCTCATTAGATGCCAAAAAGGCTTTTAGCCAAGTAGAATGGCCCTATTTACTCTTTGCTCTCAAAAAATTAGTGATTATTTCAGCTCCTGGATTTGATTATTTCACTCATCACCACTGACTTGTGTGTGACTAATTCCCTGAGGTCCTGTTTCTTTCTCTTACCCGCAGGAACTCGTCAACGTAACCCATTATCACCTCTTCTTTTTGCCCTTGACTTAGAACTCCTATCAAATGCGCTCAAATGTGACCCCCTGATTTCTAGGCAAGGCAAATGTATTTGTATAGCACATTTCATGTACAAAGACAAATCAAAGTGCTTTACATAAAGCATGAAAGAAAGAAAACAATCAAAAGAAATATCAAAGGTTTGATCATTAAAATTAGATTTAAAGAAAGTTAAAACGAAGTGAATTTAAAACATGTACAGATAAACAGTGTGGATTTAAACTTTTGAATCCAAATGAATCAAATGCAGCTAAGAACAGGTGGCTCTTTAATCTGGATTTAAATACTCTGAGTGTTTCAGCTGATCTAAGGCTTTCTGAAAGTCTGTTCCAGATCTGTGGAACATAGAAACTGAATGCAGATTCTCCATGTTTCGTTTTCACTCTAGGAACTGACAAAAGGCTGGATCCAGATGAGTGGAGAGGTCTGGCTGGTACATACTGGGTCAGGAGGTCAGTCATGTACTTTGGTGATAAACCATTCAAAGCTTTATAAACCAGAAGGATTACCTTAAAATCTATTCTCTGGCAGACAGGCAGACAGTGTAAAGACCTCAGAGTTCTGAATAAGCTGTAGTTTCTTTATTGATTTTTTTGGTCATCTTGTGAAAACACTGTTACAGTAGTCAAGTCGACTAAAGATGAAAGCATGAACTAGTTTTTCCAGGTCCTGCTTAGACGTCAGATCTTTAATCCTTGACATATTTTTAAGATGATAGTAGGAAAATTTGGTTTCTGCCTTAATCTGTTTATCAGATGTAGGTCTGTGTCTATCACTACACCAAGTTTCTGGCCTGGTTGGTGGTGTTTATTGAAGTTCTGTAGTGACTTCCAACTGTTTCTTTTTAGCCCCAAAGACAATTACCTCAGTTCTGTTTTTGTTTAATTGAAGTAAGTTGTGACACATCCACTTATTAATGTCCTGAATGTATTTACCAAGAGCCTGTACAGGGTCTTGGTCTCCTGGTTCTAGTGTAAATAGAACCAGGAGACGGTGGCCGTGGTGCAGTGAAAAGGGCATTCAGCCTCTGATTGGAGGATTGCAGGTTCGATTCCCGCCATGTGTCAAAGTGTCCTCGGGCAAGACACTGAACCACACTTTGCCTCTGATGAAAGGTTCGCGCCAGTGTTTGGCAGCGGAGCCACCACTAGTGTGTGAGTGGGTGAATGGGACAGCAACTGTAAAGCGCTTTGGGCCTTCAATGAAGGTAGAAAAGCATTATATAAGTATACACCATTTACCATTCTTATATCACAGACTGTGACAGCATTTTTCGATGAGGATTTTGCTATGCTGATGAAAAAAATCAAGGAGGACTTACAAAAATGAGTTAAACTTCACATCACCTTCCCTCAGGAAAACACTTGATGCAGTTGCCCCACAGTAGCCGGGGCGGGCTTCGGAAACCCCGGTGTCCCAAAAGCGATACAGGGGGTTAAGAAAAATGTATGGAAGTTTACGAGGAGAACTATCAGACCAAGTCACCATATTGGATGTGTATTCTACCCACTGTGACTGAAAATATCACATGCCCAAAGTTGAATCCCTGATTGGTTAACACAATAGGCAACCTCACTCAAGTTCAAATATTTGAACTCTGGTGGCACCGCTCAAATCTCGCTGCTGCCTGACCGCTGTAACAAAGAGGCTGAGACAGTTGTATCCATGTGCAACTGGTTTAATAACAAGAGTAAACAGGTAAGGTTCTTACGATCTGTCAGGACTATGAATGGTTGTGAAGCCCCCTCCAGCCAGTGCCTCCACTCCCAGAATGCTTTTTTATGGCTAGCAACTCCCAGTCTCCCACATCGTAGTTCCGTTCTCCCACTGTCAGCTTTCGTGAATAGTATGCACAAGGGAGCATTTTAAGCGACCAACCAGATCTCAGGAGATGAACATCTATGACATAAACTCCCACCCACGAGTCGCAGGGAAGCAGAAGAATTAGATTATTGTGAGCAAAAGCCAGGTAAATGAAATTACCAGCTGCCATTGAATCTATCATGGCTTTGGTCTTTATGGTCCTGTCCTTGAACATTATGGAGACTGGAATTTTAAAAGTAAGCAAGGTCTCACTTACCAACCTGCTTGACCGTCTGGGTGGACAATCAGGACAGGAATGTTGTAGGTGACCAGGCCGAGGCAAAGATATTCATGCATGTGTCTGCTTCTTTCCTCTGGTGTCAGGAGTGTAGACCCCAATTGCATGGGTTAACCGCGAGAGACATGTTCGTGACTGCATGAGGCTGTAGGCACAGCGGGTAGCTCAGGTCTTGCGAGTTAGGTTTTTCAGAGGAGATTGTCCAGCCTGATGGTCAAGGCTATAACATTTCCCACTGAAGTTCCATAGAAAGACCTCGGCAGTAGATAGTATTCAAACCACACAGAGACTACTCCGTTTGGACTACCAGCGTCTGAAACCGCAGGGAGTACGCAGCCGCTGTTTCCTTTCCCTGCTTGATGTCCATCAGCTGGTCCCCTGGATCTTTTTGTTGGTGGCGTGGTGAAAGACGTCACGCAGCAGATGGGTGAAGGCCTCATATGAATGGAAAGGCAGTGAGACTTCAGACCAGACAGCTGCTAGTCACTCCAGCGCCTCTCCAGATAACAGAGAACATAGGAAGGACACCTTGGCTTCTTTAGTGGGATACATGTTAGCCTGCTGGTGGAGATATAGCTGGCATTGCATCAGGAAACCATTACAGTGTTCGGGTTTGCCACTGAATTTATCCGGTGAATACAGCCGTGGACTGGAAATCAGACTGGATGACGTGGAAGAATCCCCAGATCCCACAGAGAGGGTGGTATGTAGTGCGGAACGAGACGGCATAGGGGCTGTTGGATTTGTCGCAGTGTTAACTTGTAGCAGTTTCATGCTGGATTCTGTGGCGGTTGATGACAGGTGTGGAGGGTGATGCATGCTGGGACTTGGAGTGAGGAAGGAAACCAGAGACAGTCAGTACTCTGGAGAGGGCTTCTTCTGGTGGTCGGAAGGGGTAATGGATGGTGGATCCCTGACAACCGCAATGGCCACTCCTCAAATCGTGCCACAGGACCTCAGATCACATCTGTACCATTGACTTAACATTTAAACTTGCTGACCCTGATGCACAAATCACGTTTGGTGTGAATGCAGCTTTAGAGTCTCACTGTATTAGCTCAGCTTTGGGATGTTTTAACCAACCTTAATGGAGAGTGCTAACACCTCAAGTGATTCAGAACCTGCAATCTCAAGTGAGCCAGAGTTTGATCTGTGAACAACTAAGCTTTTATGGAAAACTAAGCACTTGTCCATAAAAGAACTAGCCAAAGAAACACCCTGGTGTAAATCATACTTCCAGTGCAGTGAGAATCTGCCCTCAAAGCTAAATTCCTATCACATTTCCAGAAAAACAGAACTCGTTCAATCTTTTCAAATGCAGAATTAGCTTAATCTGTGTCCTTAAAATTGATTGAAACGCATACGTTTTTCTTCATCTAAAAGTTGTTCTTATTTGTGGAGAAGGCAATCCCCCTTGTAGTGGTAAGACCCTGGTTCAAACCCCAGCTGGTTTCGCTTTGTGTGCTGTTTGCTTGTTCGCCCCCTACACAGCTTTTTGACTGAAAAACTTTCAAGAACATTCAGCGCAAGCTATGCTTAGCAGAAGCATCGAAAATTGACATTTGGATGACATGAAAACACTTGTGTTTATGAAACAACTAAAGCATTGAAGACCCTTCCTTGTAACAGTGTGTCTTTTATTTTCAAAAGAAAGATTTACTTATCTATTTGAATTTATATGAAAAAATGGGTATGTTTACAAATTCAGTCTACAAAATGCAGAGAAGTTTTTGTTCCAATTGAGCCTATTAAAAAGCTTGACTTCAGGGTTGAAGATCAGTCATCAAGCAGAGCATCAGCATCACTGTACTTAAAGGGGCGTTCATAATGTATTAAGACATTATGTGGGATGATAAGCACATAATGATAATTACTACAATAAAGCACAATGCAGTAGATATAATAAACTGAATGAGAAAACTGCAAGAAGCTTAGTAGTAAATAGGAACTGTATTTAGTTAACGAGACTGTGATGCTCTTTCTGATGAGGGTTTCTCTAAAGCGTGATGACAGTTGATTTGTGTTTGTATTGCTGCTGTGATCAGCTGGTGAGGCATAACAATAACTTTTTACCTGCTACTATCCAATCAAAGAATCAGAGGAAACCACCTCATTGTCAGCTGCTACTGCGTGTGTGGTGGGGTGGCAGATTAGAATTAAAAAATAGGATTTTATGGTAGGTTATAAGACAAAGCAAAATGATCCAAACTTATGACTGAATGTCATGCAGTTGAAAACTGACTGGCCTCCAGATGACACAGAGAACTTGAGAGAAGATTTAGAGAAGATTTAAACTTCTGGAAGTGTCTACACTATACAATTACTCTAGTGTTCATTTAGTGCCACACCCGGTGTGGTGGAGCACTATACTTTGCTCGCTTCAAGAGGGCCATCTAGCATCACACCTGTGCGATGAAACATTCCACTGCTATGCCGTCACATCTCTGCCATTGATTGAAGGGCGCATATTTGACAACTGAGCGAGCGTACCTTACAACTGCACCGCGCAGTCCTAACTGAGTCCTAACAAGTTTTTTTTTTCGCCCTAACTGAGCGGGCGCGGGGGGAGCTCTGCGCGCCCGCTCAGTTTCAGGGGGCGTTTTTGTCACTCAGGGGGCGGTAACCTTTCTGGTTTATCTGATTGGCCGAAATTTCTGGTCAAATCCGTGAGGCAACGGGGCGGGGCTTTGATTTTTTTTTTTAATCTACTTTAATAGAAAAAAACGGCAGATGAAACGACGGTCTGGCTGCTGGATCGGCGGTGTTAGCTGCTGGATCGGCGGTGTTAGCTGC
>BSAI01000122.1:447912-458175 GCA_036245035.1 Adrianichthys oophorus | reverse complement strand
TTGTGACGGGGCGGAGCTTGGACTTTTTGACGGGGGTAGAGCCTGGATTTTTTGACGGGGGCGGAGCATAGACTTTGTGACGGGGGCGGAGCTTGGACTTTGTGTCGGGGGTGGAGCCTGGACTTTTTGACAGTGGCGGAGTTTGGACTTTGTGACGGGGCGGGGCTTGGACTTTGTGGCGGAGGTGGAGCTTGGACTTTGTGACGGAGGTGGAGCCTGGACTTTTTGACAGGGGCGGAGCTTGGACTTTGTGACGGGGCGGAGCGTAACCTTTGTGACGGGTGGAGCTTGGACTTTGTGACGGGGCGGTGTCTGGCCTTTGTGACCAGGATGGTGCCCCGCCTCGTCTGGGTTCTTTTTTGTAAAGAAAAAAGACAGTGGTCTGCGTCTGTGTATTGACTATCGAGTTCTTAATGAGATCACCGTGAAGTACCAGTACCCTCTTCCTCTGGTGCCCCTGGCCCTAGAACAGTTGCGCCAGACTCGGTACTTCACCAAATTAGGCCTGAGGAGTGCTTATAACCTAGTCAGCATTAGAAAATTTGATGAGTGGAGTGTGTTTCCTTGGTTATGTAATAAGTGTTTAGGAGGTGACCATGGATCAGGGGAAGGTGGATGCAGTGGTCCCAACCAGCTTCCGTAAAAGACCTCCAACGCTTCCTGGGATTTGCCAACTTCTACAGGAGGTTCATCCAAGGCTTCATTGTCGTGGCAGCCCCTCTGACCTCTCTGCTGAAAGGTAACACCAAACGTCAAGCTCAGCCATCCAAAATGTACCCATGGTCCTACTTCTCTGGGAAGCTGTCAGCTGCTGAACGAAACTATGACGTGGGGAATCGTGATCTCAACTCAAGATCCAAGACAGTTTTCTCCTCTTTTCAGCTGTATTTTTTTTTCACCTCCCGCAATTTTCTTGCAAATATATTGAATTCTTTGAATGTACAGTATTCCCCCCTTATTCCCGGGGGTTAGGGACTGGAGACATTCGCTAATACGGTGAATCTTCATCGCGGTCAGATCTTTATTTTCATTGTATAAAACTGGACTTATTTTTCTACAAAGGTTGGCTTGGGAGAGTTTAAATGAAAGAAAAGTGTGAAAATGTTTATGTCTGTCTGAAAAGTGTTTAAAGTGTATAATAAGGATCTCTACAGCCTTAAAATATCTATAATCCTACTTCGCAGATGTCACAGGCAGGGATTATTTTAGAACATATCCCCTGCAATCATGAGGGAACACTGTATTTGGATAAAATTATGATTGATTAAAATTCTGAAAAACTAGGTCATGACCTTATAACCACTGGAAAATGTGGGTCCCAGATGAGATCAGTTACAAAGAACATATTGAATCATCGATGACGTCAAAATAATCGATTTATGTGGGTTTGGCAAATATATATATATATACACATAAATATATATATATATATATATCTCTATATATAAATATATCTATATTTATATAGATATATTTATATATATATAGAGAGAGAGAGAGAGAGAGAGAGAAATGTGATAAAAAAGAGGGTGTGGCTCCCAACCAACCTTGTAATACTAATACTCAACACTTTAATTCAGGTGTCTCCAACCCTGTTCCTCGAGGGCTACCGTCCTGCTTGTTTTGCAGCCAAACTTGCTTCAGTAGATGCTGATTAGCTGGATTGAATCAGCGCAGTTTCTGATTGACTGAACACACCTGATCCAATAGTCACCAATAGTTCAAGGGAAAAAGGGCCAAAATGAAGAGATAAAAATACCAACAAAAAAAAAATCTAATTTTAGAGTAAATGAGCAACCTGCAGCAGTTTGAATGTGGACAACTAAAGACTGAAACTGGAACTGACCAACAACTGAAGGCAGGACCCTGGGCAGACCCTGAGGCGTTCCTAGGCTAGACGAGAGAGTCTTTCCAGCGTGTCCTGGGTCTTCCCCGGGGCCTCCACCCAGTGGGACATGCCCGAAAAACCTCCCCAAGGAGGTGTCCAGGAGGCATCTGAACCAGATGTCTGAGCCACCTCAACTGTCTCCTCTCAATGTGGAGGAGCAGCGGATCTACTCCGAGCTCTCCCCGGATGACCGAGCTACTCACCCTGTCTCTAAGGGAGTGCCCAGCCCTACATATCCTCGTTCTACATGATGTACCACATGATCTCTGACCAAATGTGGGGTTTTTTTTCTGTTCAACTGTTCTGTTCTTCGGTCAAGACCCTGAGCATATGACCACAGGTGAGTATTGGAGCATAGATCGACTGGTAAATTGAGAGATCTGCTTTCTGGCTCAGTTCTCTCTTCACCACAACAGACCGGTACAGCAAACGCTCCAATCCACCTGTTGATCTCACATTCTGATCTTCCCTCACTTGTGAACAAGAGCCCAAGATACTTAAATTTCTCAATTCGTGCACATATAGCTATTGTAATGAGATTGACGAATGCTCTTGAAAAGACTAATGATGAAACTTTCTTTTTGTTCTTTTTTAGTCTTTTCTGGGAACTCTTTGGCTGTCTGAACATTTTCCTGTTTGATGAAGGAGTGATAAAGAGGCTTTCAGAGGGAAAGTCAGTCTGTCTTCATAATTTCAATTTGTACAACACTTGTTTACTCAATTTTCCTCAATGCCAACACCATATTACAGTCGTGCAGCATCTTGTGCACGGACACTTCCCTGTTGATTTATATTTTTCGCACAAGTGTTTCCAAATGCTGATAGAAAAAGTGCAATTGCAAGATAAAAGTTTGTGCATAAAGGCAGGGTTCTAGACTCAATTTTTGCACTGGTTGCACAGGTGCACCTAACTTCTTTTCTTAGGTGCACCAACACAAAAGTTGGGTGCACCCCCCTTCTCAACCCCGTCGGATTTGACTCAGCAGTTTTACATGGTCACTTTCCTTTTTAATTGCTGTCAATATTGGCATAAGAAATATCGGCTCTTGCCAAATGAAGCCAGGTCTGTCACTAACACTTCCTGGTATGTGCGCCGTCCGTTTGAAACCAAACGACAGTAATTGGTCCAAGTCAGTCTGAGTCACGTTTATTGGGGAACTACTGTCACCAATCATGAGAGGGTTCTGTTTGAAATCCACACCCCTTCCACTGAAAACAGCTCGGGAGAATCTGTCAATCAAACGTTTGAGGTGTGGCCAACGGGCACCACATGCTTTTACTGAGACATCTGATTGGTTAATAACTTGAATAACTTGCGATAAAGAAAAAATATCTTTTAAATTCAATAGGATTACAAAGAAGATGTTAAGAAGAAGGTTTCAGAGGAAGAATGATTTTCTGACAAATAAAATGACTGAGAAATAACTGTCTATGTTTAAATAAAAGTCTCTGGGATTTGGGAACCCGAGACGGGAGGGGTTAAGATGTCCATTGTTTTTACTGTCTATGAGACAGATAGATCTGTGAACGGCCAATACTGGAGCCGGATTGCTACAATATTGCTGTCATTGTTCTTGCACTGCCAATTTTAGGTTGGGGTTGTGAGGGGCTGTAAGCTAGCGGGAAAGAATGTAAAATATTTTATTGGATATCAGTGGAGGGTTACTTCCATGCCAACAGTCCCACCTACATCTC
Source organism: Adrianichthys oophorus (assembly GCA_036245035.1). Classification (NCBI taxonomy): domain Eukaryota; kingdom Metazoa; phylum Chordata; class Actinopteri; order Beloniformes; family Adrianichthyidae; genus Adrianichthys; species Adrianichthys oophorus. The sequence continues at coordinate 454,592 of BSAI01000122.1, read as the reverse complement.
AGAGGTGAATTTCTAATGAACTCCTGCTGCTCTGCAGAAACTAGGTCCTAGAAAACGACTCAGGTTTTTAGATTTTGGCTAAAAACAGCATAATCATAATTAAAAGACCACTTGGAACACTGAAAATAGATGAAAAGATTATTAAAGTGGATCTTTAAAGAGCTTCACTGAGCTGAAGTTTGAACTAAAAAAGAAAAACTTCTAAAAGCTTTTTTGATGTTTACAGAGCATACCCAGCATCACTTCTTCTGAATGAAAATATTCTTTGATAGCAGCAGTTATGTTTGAGTCTACCTTTAATGTTTTTGCTTTAAGGCACTTCATGTCAAATAACTATCTGTTAAAGTGAGACGCTAATGTCATAATCCAGTTAGCAATGTCCCATATACCTTTTCCAGTTTCTTTTTGCCTCATTTTTTAACATTTCATTTTAATTTCTGGAAATTGCATCTGTTTTCTAAAACGTTTCAATTTTTAATTTATGTTTTTTAATTGTTTTGATTTGTGGGATATTTCATTTGATTTCTAAAATGTCATGTTTTTTTATTATTTGTTTTTTTTTCTGAACTGTCATTGTAATCTGCATGATGTTTTTGAGTGATTTGTTGATGTGGTTTGAACGTCAGGGCCACCATAGTTCATCTTTTCACACCAATAATGTCACAGCAACACCTAAATAACACAGACTTTTTGACACGCCGTATTCTCCAACCGTTCAAACAATCACCATGAATCAGCGGATTCTGAAAAAAACAGCTTTTCTTTTGGGTTTTGCATCAATGTACAACACATTAGAGTGCCGCTTTTCTCCAAGGCAGAATCTGCTGATAAACATTGATAAACACTTCAGATCTGCACAGCGCTGCATATCAGTGCGAGGATGAGTTTCTCTGCTACAGACTCTGCTGGAATTACGTTAATGGTTGAAAAATCACGGTACACTAAAGAATGTAAACACTGGAGCTAATGCCCTGATTAAAGAGTCTTAACAGAGTTTTTTCACCTGATCCAAATGCTGCCAGCGTGTGCACAGTATGCATGTGGACGGACCCAAACTGAACGACTCAGATTTACATTCTCACTAACAAAAATAATCATTCTTATTTGAGGTATGTTACACCTGTGCACACAAACAGGAATAAGACTTTCAAAGTTGCTGAAATTATGTTTAAAAAAAAATTATCAGAAGGGCTAACGCACCGGTGCGACCATTCTTTTTTAGGTGCACCATTGAAAAATCCAGTCGCACGTAGCCCTGCATAAAGCGCTGTATGTTAATGGTAGATGATAGAAGCCTCATCAGAAAGAGCAGAAGGATGGCACTGCTTTTCAGGGACCAATCAGTCACCAGGACAGAGATGTAAAAAAACAAACATGCTTCAGATCCTCAACTGATAAAATAGTTCTAAAAAATATTTAATCATGCCTGAATGCAAAAAAGCATTTGGACTCGAGAGAAAAACAAGAGGTCAATGAAATGAGGAGGACCTTTACTCCAAACCAGACACACATGGGTTATTGTTTTTAACAGAACAGCTGGTCTACAACACACACAAGGTGGAAATACGTACCTGAACTAAAATGATAAAAAATTGATTTAGTTTCAGAGAAAAAACTTTTTTGTCTTTTTCTTGCGCAAAGTCAAAGTAGGAGAATCTCCCAGCCACATTATTGCCTTTTTTCCTTGAAAACCCTTTAGACCTCAACAGATTCATTTGTTCTTGAAATCACATTGAGACAGTGAACTCAAACACGTTCAATGATTTGAAGCATAGTCTTCCTCAAATAAAGAAGTTTTAAGTTACAATGAAGCATATTCTCATTTGTATTGGAAGGAGGAATTTGAGGCCATGCAACCACAGCTCGGGGGTTGGTTGAGCTGCCATGACGTTCACGGTAGAAACATTCATCTGCTCCTCCTAAAAAAAACTGTAAGAGTGATGGGTCTGACACACAGATGAAGTGATGCTTGCTCCTTATTGTTGTTTTTCCATTAGAAACATAAAGATATAAAGACAATTTGTCAAGAGGCTAGTGAGCCCACACAAAATACGCTTTCTGTAATGTAATTTGCGCCACCAGGGGGCTGATTTTTTCTTCCTTTGATTGTTTTTCTTTGTAGTTATTGTGCTAATCGAGATGATTCATCTGAGTTTGAAAGGCACACATCTAAGTCCCTGCACAGCCATGTGAAGCACTCTTGTGGCAGGGTGCCACTGGCAATGTTTGTGCTCCTCTCAGTTGTGCCATTAAGCGCTCTTAGCAAAACAAATCCTTTCCTTTCAGTTGCAAATACTCACTTCAGCTTACAGGTGCCCAAAGCAAATAAACGCTTCACACCTGCAACCCATTACAGCAGCCAGAAAGCTCTGCCTTTGAATGTCTTATGCCATTTCACACACAAAGTAAGACCAAAAAGAAGGTTTTGATTCACCCCCACTGTTCACCTCATCCACACTGATCCAGTGTGTGGCAGCATGCTGAATCCAGCTGAAATCAACCTTTTAACTACCTCCTCCTTGGGCTTATGGGCACTTGCTGTGTCATGGAAGTGACAGACGTTTATAAAGGGGGAAAGAAGGTTGAAAATGATGACTCATCAATGAGATTTGAAAAAAGGTTTACTGCAGAGGACACATAAGCCACTGAGCAGTCCAGTAAGGAGTGGTCTGGTACGGTCCAGTAAATTCTGGTGAGCCTTTCCACTTAGTTGAGCCTCGCTTCCACTGACCGGTTTATTTCTATGGCACATGCATGGTTTAGACCACTATAGCGTGTTTGTACCCGTTAGTCCCCGTCTCACCTCCTCCGCAGAGGAATATCCGTTACTGATCCATACTCATCAAAACCACTTCTGGTCATGGTTTGTAAAACATTTATTAAAGAACATTGAAATACTGCTCAACATAAAGAGTTTTTTTTTTTTTTTTTTTTAATTTAAAGCAGCGTACTTTATGACGCAGATGTGGAGTGTCACTCTGTCTCTTTGTGCCTTCACACTAGAAGCAGGTTTTCCTTCCTTCATCAAATAATAAACACCTACTCCGGATGATAATTATCCTCTGCGGTTATCTTCTTCAGCATATCAGAATTTTTTTCGGCCGGGGGCTCTGCTGTGCAGAGATGCACCACAGCACCTCCTTTGGGCGCAAAAACTTCATACAAGTAAAATACAAAATAGCAGACCAGACCATACTAGACGCTTCAGTGGACACGAGGCTATAGCTCAGGTGATCAGCCAGCTCTGCCCCCGCCACATCGGATGAGTCGAAGGGTCTGCAGCCTTTAACACTCAAAGGGCCTTTCTGGTCTGTTTCTCACTGAAAAAAAGTCAGGAGGGGCTGCAAAGCCTTCATTCACCCTTGGAAATTGTATTTACTTTAATGTTACTATGACATATATAGGCATGACTTTGCATGACTACAAACATTCCAATTGAAATTTTAATGGTGTGTACATTTATTAACATTCTTCTACTCAGTGTTTTACAGTCCCAGTCACCCATCAACGCACACATTCACACAATGATGGTGTCATGGAGCTATGGAGTTCAGTGTCTTGCCTAAGAACACTGACACAAATAGACAGTTAAGGCAGGAACTGAACCTGTGATCCTCCGTTCAGAGGTGGACCCCTCTACCTCTGCACCACAGCATATTACTTTTGAGTATTTCAATTTGTGCCTTCTGGGGGAATGTTCGATCCCACAAGGCATCTTAATTTTTTGTCATCAGCAGATAAAAAACCTGGCACAATTTATGTTACTGTTGTGGAAGCGTCTCAGCCATAAATCTATTTAAATGAAATGCATCAATTCTAAATATGAAACCCTTTAATTTTTTTTAACTATTATAATTTTATTTTTCATTAACCAGGGAGTCATCATAGTAAGGGTAAAAAGTACCACATGTGTCTTAGATATCTGACCCCTGAGCAAAAGGCACAGCAACAGCAGTACTCTTGGTTCCCTGCTGTTACTTAACAACGCCTGGACTCAGTAATCTCAGAGATTTTCCAGGTCATATTTTGATTAAAACGGTTAGGTTTGTAATCAGTTTCAATAAGCCATTTTTTAAGTGTAAATTTCTTCTCAGCTCTCTTTTGCAGACAGGTTTTCAGGAGTGAAATGAAAGCATTTAGAACACAGATGAGGACTTTAGTGACTCTTTGTCCTGTCTGTAACACATGTCTGAAGCCACAGCCAAACATGATTGCTTAGATTTAAAAAAAAGTTTGACTGACTGTGATTTATTCTGACCCTGATGCACATTGATTTGTTTAATTGCATTCTGAAAAGTGCTTTCAAAGGACAGAGTTCCTCCCTGAACCCCACAGTGTTGGGGTGATGCAGGTCACTGATGCAGATTCAATGTTTAATAAATCATCAGCAGCTACATGGATCCATGGATTATTCACTAGTCAGAGAAGATTTACCCAACAGGGCACACACACGGCATGGGTCAGCCTGCCCACATTTCTGTTATTGTGCTGTGACATTTCACTTATTGATAATTTATGTGCAAAAAACTTGCCGGGCTGACATGGGCAGAGTGAGGATTATTTACTATTCTTGTGCAGAGGAGGGAGACAATGATGAGGAGCAAGATGAAGACGAATGCCTGGAGGAGGAGGAACAAGAAACATCAATTTAGGAGGAGCCAGATTTGATTTGCAGTGGCAGAAGCAGTAAGGCCAGGCTTGAGTAGTCACACGAGTCTGTGACATGCGCTCAATCCTCATTAATGACCCGACAGTCCTGAAGGCCCCTAAGCCATTTGTACTGTATTTACTGTCACTTTATTACAGCTCATAACTGTGGCTGACCTGAACACCCACATTTACAGGAGACAGGTCACACGTCAGATGTCCGTTCTTGTTATTTCTGTAGTTCATAAGTCCGCTCCTGCTGCAAATAAAAGAGTAACTACATTTTCACCTTCTCTGCTGCTGCTGGGCAGAGGCAGCCTGGCGTGCTGAGGGATGACACAAATGAGATTAAAAGTGCACCAGTGTTCATGAAACAGTCATCACTTGTCTTACAACTGTCCACCTACTGTATTATGTTTGCAGTGAAACACTCAGAGAGCCACAGGGCAGCACTCTGAATATTCAGTCTTTTCTACATTTCAGTCGGCTGCTGTGTGGTTTTGGTAATAAATCATGTTTCTGTCTCCTCGTGGAAGGCCCCTGACACTTTAATCACCCCATACACTCGTGTGTTTAGCCATAATAATTTGGCTCTATCATGCAGGAACAGCCTTGCCAGTGATTTATGTGCGAGTGTGCGGGAACACAGCCGTGATGCTTCTGCTCCTCTGGCTCCAGTTTTTCACTTCACGCTTCACTCTCTGCTGTATCAGTTCATTTCCTCTTTGTGTTCCCCTCCTCTGCCTGAATAAACCGGGCTCATGTGTTACTCTTCTCTAGGGTTGGAGAAGACGGGCGCTTTCTGACAAACCCATGGCTTTTACATTCAGTTTGTATAAAGGGCATTGTGAAATAATATTTAAAAAGAATATATATTAGATATCTACTGTAGTTGCTCTCATGACGAGCCCAGTTTCTGAGAGCATTTATTCTGTATGCTTTAGTGTTTGCATGTAACTTTTAAAAGAATTTAAACAGAAACTATTTCATTATTTCATCAGGAGGACAGCAGTTTGATTTTTTTGAAGCTGGAGAAAATGCAACATTTTTTTTGTCATAAAAAGACAACAGGCTAACATTGACAGAATATAGTAACCTGTGTTTGGTCTCATGAAACCATGCAGTATTCACATGCATTTCAGAATTTTAAGTGATATTTCCAGAATATGCCTAGACTTGGTGGCAGCACATACAGTAATACCCTCATTTATGACACTTCCTCCAAGTCATTAACATCTACAGGAACATGACAAAAAACATGCAAGAAAGACCCAGCTGGGATTTGAAACAGAGCCCTGCTGCTGTGAAGCAAGAGTGCTAACCACTACACCACCATGCAGCCCTGCTAATGACCAGTTCAATATAAATCAATATTTTTATGAATCAGTATAGAGAAAACAAACATTTTGCACAGAGGAATGTAGTTCCGCAGCAGTGGTTCGTGACTGCAAGGAACATATAATTTTCACCGATGTAAAAATGTCTGTCCATTTGAGTCAAAATTTGACCCCCGCCACATTTGTCACCAAAATTTGCACACACCTAGGGAAAATTGAAAATGAGTCTTTGGCAGAGTGAAAATGACCCCCCCCTCTCTCTCCCCCAAGACAATGACATCACGGCGAATAAAACTGTAAAAAAATGATTGGACCAAAAATCGCTTATGGAGCCAACAAAAAAAATGTATATCAAAATACACAAACAAAACCAAAACAAGCGTTTTGGGAATATCCAGGCGAATTTTTGAAATTATTATGGGACACCCAAATGACCATCAACTTTGTAGCAATATAGGTAAACGGCACTTCGGTTCTTCCTATTTTCGCGAAACTTCACAAACATGCCGTCAGCAGGAGTCTACAACCACTGCAGAAGTTTCATTGACCTTTGACTTTTGGGAAGAGGCCAGTATCTTGAATTTTCACAAAAAACCCTTTTACTGCCAGCTAAAACCAAAACCAAAATGTGGCCCCAGGGCTTTTTTTGTCCGATCGTCTCCTATCTTCTAGTGCATCATCGGGAAGCAATTTGGA